>JAWZSL010000102.1:0-299374 GCA_034769285.1 Lutjanus argentimaculatus | reverse complement strand
GTGCATATCGGTGAGACGTCCTAGGGCGGCTACTTTTAGGAATGGGCGTGGCCAAGCCATTTAGCCACGCCCATTAACGAAATTCATATCATTTGTTCAGAGTTCGACTGTCAATAAACATGTAAAGTTTCAGGCAGATCTGACCAGGTATAGTGCATTTAAAGCAACTTCCTGTGTTTTGGCGAAACGTAAACCTTCGCCACGCTGTCAGGGCAACGCCGTTTGACCTGGCCTCAAAATCTTCACAATATAGCATCGCCAAGGTCTGAAGACCTGTCTGAGTAGATTTGAGTTGGATATGGTCAACATGCTTGGAGCGGTACGTCAAACTCTAAAACATGTCATTTCCTGTTGCCAGCAGGGGGCGCTATGACAATCCTGGAATATTGTCACGTAGTGGTATTGAGGTGGGGACTATGATCACACATGAGAAGTTTGGTGCAGATTGGACTGTTTTTGCTAAATTTATAGCAATTTCCTGTCTCATGGCGAATCATCAAAATTCGCCGCCACCTGACGGCCATACCGTTCAACTGAGGCAAAATCTGTTGATAACTTTTAATGACAAGCTAGTCTAGAGGGTATCCAGCAATTTTGAAGCCGCTCTGATGAATCCTGTAGGCAGGAACTCTTACAAGGCAACGCGTGCGAAACGCCAAAATTTACCACGAAATTCAAAATGGCCAACTTCCTGTTGGTTTTAGCCTATGGGTTCCAGAGGCTTTTTTGTGCGTCTGGGTGTGATACATGTGTGTACCGATTTTCGTGCATGTCGGTGAAACGGGCCGCGTGGGCTGCTGTTTAAGGGGCGTGGCCAATCCATTTAGCCACGCCCCCTTATGAAATTTATATCATATGTTCAGGGCAGGGCCAGTTACAACCATGTGAAGTTTCAGGAAGATTCGACCAAGGACACTGAAGTTAGGGCCACTTATTGGGTTTTGGCGAAACGTCGACCTTCGCCGCGCCGTCACGGCGATACCGTTTGACGAGACATCATGGTCTTCATAATATAGCATTACCAAGTTGTTAAGGCCTTTCTGACCAAATTTGAGTTTGATGTGGGCAACGTGCTCAGAGCAGCACGGCAAAGTGTAAAACATGGCATTTCCTGTCGCCAGCAGGGGGCGCTATGACAATTTCAAAATTTGAGCATGTAGACGTGTTCAGGGCGGGGCTGTTATTGATCTTGTGAAGTGTGGTGCAGATCGGAGCTTTAATCCCAAAGTTATAGCAATCTCGTGTTTTATGGCGAGACATCAAAATTTGACCTTCCGCAGCGCTCGCGCCCTTCGACGCAATGAAGATCTTTTAATAATGTTAGATCACATGGTAGTCGGGCTTGCTCAGGTAAATTTTTAAGTCAATCCAATTAAATTTGTAGGAGGAGTTTGTTGAAATACAAAACGTCGAAAATGGCAAAAATGGCCTCCAAATTCAAAATGGCTGACTTCCTGTGGGGTTTAGCCTATGGGTGCAAGAGACTTTTTTGTGCGTCTGGGTGTCATACGTGTGTGTACCGATTTTCGTGCATGTCGGTTAAACGAGCCGCAGGGGCTGCTGTTTAAGGGGCGTGGCCTAGCCATTTTGGACCGCCCACCGCCGAAGACCCTAATACACGTAAATTTTCACCACGACTGATGCGACCGCCAAAATTTGCGCGTTTTCGAGTATGTTAAAGCCTCCAAAAAAGCGATTTAGTTCTAGGAAAAATAATAAATAATAATAAATAATAATTAAAGCTGCAAGCAGCGTTGAACGGGCCCTCGCACCCCAACGCAACTCGGGGTGCTGGGAACTCGGGGTGCTGGCGACCGCAGCCCCCACACCATTCGGGGCCTGCGGCCGTCATGACCTTGTGGCCAGAGGCTGACTGGTACACGAGGTGCTGAATTTTCAGCCCCTTTGGACACTGTAGGAAGCAATGTCGTGTTACTTCCTGTCTCCACTAGGCTGCGCTATGACTATGACTCGTGAGCATCATGTAGATGTGTTCAGGCCGGGACTTTTATTAGACTTGCGAAGTTTGGAGCAGATTTGACCATTTAATCCCATGTTATAGCAATTTCGTGTTTCATGGCGAGACATCAAAAGTCGACGCCATGCCACACCCACACTGTTCTACACTGACCAATTCTTTTAATAACTTTTAATCACAAACTAGTCTATATGGTACACACCAGTTTTGAAGTCAATCGGATAAGTTGTGGAGGCGGAGTTTGTTTAGCCACGCCCACTTACGAAATTAATATCATATGCTCAGGACGGGACCAGTGACAAACATATTAAGATTCAGGAAGATTCCACTAAGTAAACTGAAGTTATGTCCACTTCCTGTGTTTTGGCGAAACATCGACCTTCGCCGCGCCGTCAGTGCGGCATCGTTTGACGAGACATCATGGTCTTCACAATATAGCATTACCAACACTTTATGGTAAAGTTATAGCAATTTAATGTTTCATGGCGAGACATCAAACTTCGCCGCCACCTCACGGCCACGCCCTTCAACAAGAGCGTAACCTTTTAATGACTTTTGATCACAACGTTGTGTAGATGGCACATAGTGATTTTGAAGCCGTTCTGATTAATCCTGTAGGAGGAGTTCGTTAAAATACAAGACGTGCAAAACGCAAAAAATGGCCGCCAAATTCAAAATGGCCGACTTCCTGTTGGGTGTGGCCAATGGGTCTAAGAGGCTTTTTTGTGCGTCTGGGTGTCATACATATGTGTACCAATTTTCATGCATGTCGGTGAAATGTGCCGCAGGGCTGATGTTTAAAGGGCGTGGCCAAGCCATTTGGCCACGCCCATCATTGAAACTCATATCACATGTCCAAGCCTGGACCATTAACACACATGTGAAGTTTCAAGCAGATATGACCAAGGACACTGAAATTAAGGCCACTTTCCTGCGTTTTGGCGAAACATGGACTTCGCCGCGCTCTGGGCGCAACGCCGTTTGACGATACGTCATGATCTTCACAATAAAGCATTACCAAGGTCTTCAGGCCTTCCTGACCAAATTTGAGTCAGATATGGTCAATGTGCTCAGAGCAGCACCTCAAACTGTAAAACATGTCATTTCCTGTCGCCAGTAGGGGGTGCTATGACATTTATGGAATATTTTCATATAGACGTGTTCAGGGCGGGACTATTATCAAACGTGAAGTTTGGTGCAGATCGGAGCACTTATGCTGAAGTTATAGCAATTTCGTTTTTCATGGCGAGGCATCAAATTTCGCCGCCACCTCACGGCCACACCTTTCAACGATAGCGCGATGTTTTGATAACTTTTGATCACAAAGTAGTCTAGTTGGTACACAGTGATTTTGAAGCCGTTCTGATTAATCCTGTAGGAGGAGTTTGTTAAAGTATGACGTGTGAAAATGGCCAAAAATGACGCAAAATTGAAAAAAGATTCCAAAATGGCCGACTTCCTGTTGGGTGTAGGGTATCACTCCAAGAGGCTTTTTTGTCCGTCCCGGCATGATACATATGTGTACCAAATTTCGTACGCCTAGGGCAAAGTTAAAGCAGGGGGATTTGATTTTGAAAACTACTAGGGGGCGCCATTGAGCCATTTTGGCACGCCCTTTTGTAACGTCCATGAAATATTGAATTTTTCACCAGAGGTGACAAGTGTGCAAAATTTGGTGAGTTTTTGAGCATGTTCAGGGCGCCAAAAATGCGATCTTAGGATAAAAAAAAATATAATTAAAGCTGCAAGCAGCGTTGAACGGGCCCTCGCACCCCCGCGCCACTCGGGGCCTGCTGCGGCTGCGACCATATCGCCAGAGGGTGACCGTTAGACAAGTTGTTGAATTTTCACCTCCTTTGGACACTGTAGGAAGCACTGCTGTGTCACTTCCTGTCCCCACTAGGTGGCGCCACGACTATGACTCATGAGTGTCATGCAGGTTTCTTGAGGCCAGGACCTTTATCAAACTTGTGAAGTTTGAAAGAGATTTGCCCATTAAGTCACATGTTATAGCAATATCGTTTCTCATGGCGAGACATTAAACCCGACGCCACGCCACGGCCACACCATTTAACACTGACCACTTCTTTTAAGATCGTTTGATCATAAAGTAGTCTAGATGATACACACCAATTTTGAAGTTAATCGGACTATTTCTGTAGGAGGAGTTTGTTACAATGCGACCTGTGGGAAACGCTAAAAATGACCACGAAATTCAAAATGGCCGACTTCCTGTAGGGTTTAGTCTATGGGTCCAAGAGACTTTTTTGTGTGTCTGGGTGGGATACATGTGTGTATCGATTTTCATGCCTGTCGGTGAAACGAGCTGCGGGGGCTACTGTTGAAAGGGCGTGGCCAAGTCATTTAGCCACGCCCCCTTATGAAATTCATGTCATATGTTCAGGGCAGGGCCAGTTACAACCATGTGAAGTTTCAGAAAGATTCGAGTAAGTACACTGAATTTAGGGCGACTTACTGGGTTTTGGCGAAACGTTGATCTTCGCCGTGCCGTCATGGCGATACCGTTTGACTAGTCATCATGGTCTTTATAATATAGCATTACCAACTTCTTAAGGTCTTTGTGACCAAATTTGAGTTTGATGTGGTCAACGTACTCAGAGCAGCACATCAAAGTGTAAAACATGGCATTTCCTTTCACCAGCAGGGGGCGCTATGACAATTACCAAATGTCTGCATATAGACGTGTTCAGGGCGGGACTATTATCAATCATGTGAAGTTTGGTGCAGATCGGAGCACTTACCCCAAAGTTATAGCAATTTCGTTTTTTATGGCGAGATATCCAAATTCGACCTTCCGCAGCGTGCGTGCCCTTCAACGTGATGAAGATCTTTTGATAACTTTTGATCATAAGGTAGTCGAGCTCGCACAAACCGAATTTGAAGTCAATCTGATGAAGCCTGTAGGAGGAGTTCGTTGAAGTACGACGTGTGAAAATGGCCAAAAACGACCTTAAATTGAAAAAAACAAATCAAAATGGCCGACTTCCTGTTGGGTCTAGGGTGTCGCTCCAAGAGGCTTTTTTGTCCATCCCGGCATGATACATATGTGTACCAAATTTCGTATGGCTAGGGCAAAGTTAAAGCAGGGGGCTTCAATTTTGAAAACTGTTAGGGGGCGCCGTTGAGCCATTTTGCCACGCCCCTTTGTAACGACCATAAAATATCAAATTTTTCACCAGACATGAGGAGTGTGCAAAATTTTGGGACTTTTTGAGCACCTTTAGGCCCTCAAAAATGCAATTCATTCGGAAAAAGAAAAATAATTAAAGCTGCAAGCAGCGTTGAACGGGCCCTCGCACCCCCGCGCCACTCGGAGCCGACTGCGCGACCATGTCACCAGAGGCCCACTGGTGGATCAGGTGCTGAATTTTCACCCCCTTTTGACACAGTAGGAAGCAATTGTGTGTCACTTCCTGTCCCCACTAGGTTGCGCAATGACTGTGACTCATGAGTTTCATGTAGATGTGTTCAGGCCGGGATTATTATCATACATGTGAAGTTTGAAGCAGATTTGACCATTTAATCTCATGTTATAGCAATTTCGTGTTTCATGGCGAGACATCAAACTTTGCCGCCACCTCACGGCCACACCCTTCATCAACAGCATAATCTTTTAATAACTTTTGCTCACAACGTTGTCTAGATGGCACGCAATGTTTTTGAAGCCGTTCTGATTAATCCTGTAGGAGGAGTTCGTTAAAATACAACACGTGCAAAAGGCCAAAAATGGCTGCCAAATTCAAAATGGCCGACTTCCTGTTGGGTTTGGCCAATGGGTCCAAGAGGCTTTTTTGTGCGTCTGGGTGTCATACATATGTGTACCAATTTTCGTGCATGTGGGTGAAATGTGCCGCAGGGGCTGATGTTTAAAGGGCGTGGCCAAGCCATTTGGCCACTCCCATCATTGAAACTCATGTAACATGTTCAGGCCTGGACCATTAACACACATGTGAAGTTTCAGGCAGATATGACCAAGGACACTGAAGTTAAGGCCACTTTCCTGCGTTTCGGCGAAACATCGACTTCGCCACGCTCTGGGTGCAACGCCGTTTGACGATACGTCATGATCTTCACAATATAGCATTACCAAGGTCCTTAGGCCTCACTGACCAAATTTGAGTCAGATATGGTCAACGTGCTCAGCGCAGCACCTTAAACTGTAAAACATGTCATTTCCTGTCGCCAGTAGGGGGCGCTATGACATTTATGGAATATTTTCATATAGACGTGTTCAGGGCGGGACTGTTATCAAGCATCTGAAGTTTGGTGCAGATCTGACCATTTATACTAAAGTTATAGCAATTTCGTTTTTCATGGCGAGACATCAAATTTCGCCGCCACGTCACGGCCACACCCTTCAACGATAGCGCGATCTTTATATAACTTTTCATCACAAAGTAGTCTAGTTTGTACACAGCGATTTTGAAGCCGTTCTGATTAGTCCTGTAGGAGGAGTTTGTTAAAGTATGACGTGTGAAAATGGCCAAAAATGACATAAAAGTGAAAAAAAAATTCAAAATGGCCGACTTCGTGTTGGGTTGAGGGTGTCGCTCCAAGAGGCTTTTTCGTCCGTCCCGACATGATACACATGTGTACCAAATGTTATACGCCTAGGGCAAAGTTAAAGTAGGGGGCTTTGATTTTGAAAACTGTTAGGGGGCGCTGTTGAGCCATTTTGCCACGCCCATTTATAATGACCATAAAATATCACATTTTTCAGCAGACGTGACGAGTGTGCAAAATTCTGGGACTTTTTGAGCATGTTTAGGCCCTCAAAAATGCGATCATATCTTAAAAATAAGAATAATAAGAATAATTCCTTCAGTTTCAATAGGGTCCTCGCACCGGACGGTGCTCGGGCCCTAATTAAAGCTGCAAGCAGCGTTGAACGGGCCCTCGCACCCCCACGCAACTCGGACTGCCGGCAACTCGGGGTGCTGGCGACCGCAGCCCCCATGCCACTCGGGGCCTGCTGCCGCCGTGACCTTGTCGCCAGAGGCTGACTGGCAGACGAGGTGCTGAATTTTCACCCCCTTTGGACGCTGTAGGAAGCAATGCGGTGTTACTTCCTGTCTCCACTAGGTGGCGCTATGACTATGACTCCTGAGCGTCATGCAGATGTGTTGAGGCTGGGGCTTTTATCATACTTGTCAAGTTTTGGTGCACATAAGACCATTTATAGCAAAGTTATAGCATTTTCCTGTGTCATGGTGAGAGAGAAAAAAATGAGCACAAAATTCAAAATGGCTGACTTCCTTTTGGGTTTAGCCCATGGGTCCAAGAGACTTTTTTGTGTGTGCCTGCGTCTGCTACATATGTGTACCGATTTTCGTGCATATCGGTGAGACGTCCTATGGCGGCTACTTTTAGGAATGGGCGTGGCCAAGGAATTTAGCCACGCCCATTGACGAAATTCATATCATTTGTTCAGAGTTTGACTGTCAATAAACATGTTAAGTTTCAGGCAGATCTGACCAGGTACAGTGCATTTAAAGCAACTTCCTGTGTTTTGGTGAAACGTCAACCTTCGCCACGCTCTCAGGGCAACGCCGTTTGACCTGGCCTCAAGATCTTCGCAATATAGCATCGCCAAGGTCTGAAGACCTGTCTGAGTTGATTTGTTTTGGATATGGTGAACACGCTTGGAGCGGTACGTCAAACTCTAAAACATGTCATTTCCTGTCGCCAGCAGGGGGGCCGCTATGACAATCCTGGAATATTGTCACGTAGTGGTGTTCAGGTGTGGACTATGATCACACATGAGAAGTTTGGTGCAGATTGGACCGTTTTTGCTAAATTTATAGCAATTTCCTGTCTCATGGCGAATCATCAAAAATTCGCCGCCACCTGACGGCCATACCGTTCAACTGAGGCAAAATCTGTTGATAAAACTTTTACTGACAAGCTAGTCTAGAGGGTATCCAGCAATTTTGAAGCCGTTCTGATGAATTCTGTAGGCAGGAACTCTGACAAGGCAACGCGTGCGAAACGTCAAAATTTACCACGAAATTCAAAATGGGCCGACTTCCTGTTGGTTGTAGGCTATGGGTCCCAGAGGCTTTTTTGTGCGTCTGGGTGTGATACATGTGTGTACCGATTTTCGTGCATGTCGGTGAAACGGGCCGGGGGGGCTGCTGTTTAAGGGGCGTGGCCAATCCATTTAGCCACGGCCCCTTATGAAAATCATATCATATGTTCAGGGCAGGGCCAGTTACAACCATGTGAAGTTTCAGGAAGATTTGACAAAGGACACTGAAGTTAGGGCCACTTATTGGGTTTTGGCGAAAACGTCGACCTTCGCCGCGCCGTCACGGCGATACCGTTTGACGAGACATCATGGTCTTCATAATATTGCATTACCAACTTGTAAAGGCCTTTCTGACCAAATTTGAGTTTGATGTGGGCAACGTGCTCAGAGCAGCACGGCAAAGTGTAAAACATGGCATTTCCTGTTGCCAGCAGGGGGTGCTATGACAATTACAAAATTTGAGCATGTAGACGTGTTCAGGGCGGGACTGTTATTGATCTTGTAAAGTTTGGTGCAGATTGGTCCTTTAACCCCAAAGTTATAGCAATCTCGTGTTTTATGGCGAGACATCAAAATTTGACCTTCCGCAGCGCTCGCGCCCTTCGACGCAATGAAGATCTTTTAATAATGTTTGATCACATGGTAGTCGGGCTTGCTCAGGTAAATTTTGAAGTCAATCCAATTAAATCTGTAGGAGGAGTTTGTTGAAATACAAAACGTCGAAAATGGCAAAAATGGCCTCCAAATTCAAAATGGCTGACTTCCTGTGGGGTTTAGCCTATGGGTGCAAGAGACTTTTTTGTGCGTCTGGGTGTCATACGTGTGTGTACCGATTTTCGTGCATGTCGGTTAAACGAGCCGCAGCGGATGCTGTTTAAGGGGCGTGGCCTAGCCATTTTTGGACCGCCCACCGCCGAAGACCCGAATACACGTAAATTTTTCACCACGACTGATGTGACCGCCAAAATTTGCGCGTTTTCGAGTATGTTAAAGCCTCCAAAAAAGCGATTTAGTTCTAGGAAAAATAATAATAATAATTAAAGCTGCAAGCAGCGTTGAACGGGCCCTCGCACCCCTGGCCAACTCGGGGGGGCGGCCACCGCGGCCCGCCGGTAGACGAGCTGCTGAATTTACAGCCCCTTCGGACGCCGCAGGAAGCAACGCGGCGTTACTTCCCGCCCCCGCTAGGTGGCGCTACGACCGTGACTCGTGAGTTGCACGTAGATGCGTCTAGGCTGGGATTATTATCATAACGTTGTGACGTTTGGTGCAGATCGGAGCATTTATGGTAAAGTTATAGCAATTTCGTGTTCCATGGCGAGGCATCGACCTTCGCCACGCCGTCAGGGCGGCAACCGTTTGACGAGACTTCCTGGTCTTCACAATACAGCAGTGCAATCATCATAATGCCTTTCTGACCAAATTTGTGGTCAGAGCAGCACCTCAAAGTGTAAAACGTGGTATTTCCTGTCGCCAGCAGGGGGCGCCATGACATTCAAATATTATTTTCATGTAGATGTGTTTCAGGGCGGGACTATTATCAATCATACGAAGTTTGATGCAGATCAAAGCATGTATGCCAAAGTTATAGCAATTTCGTGTTTCATGGCGAGACATCAAACTTCGCCGTGCCGTCAGGGCGGCACACCGTTTGATTGAGACATCCTGGTCTTGAATAATATATCATTACTAACATCTTAAGGCCTTTCTGTCAAAATTTGAGTTGAATATGGTCAATGCGGTCAGAGCAGCACCTCAAAGTCTAAAACATGGTATTTCCTGTCGCCAGCAGGGGGCGCCATGACATTCAAATATTATTTTCATGTAGATGTGTTCAGGGCGGGACTATTATCATACATGTGAAGTTTGGTGCAGATCAAAGCATGTATGCCAAAGTTATTGCAATTTCGTGTTTCATGGCGAGATATCAAACTTCGCCGCGCCGCCATGGCAACGCCTTACAAGATACACGAGATCTTTTAATAACTTTTAATCATCAAGTGGTCTAGTTGCAGCATGCCAAATTTGAAGCCGATCCGATGAACCGTGTAGGAGGAGATAGCTCTGAGAGAACTCAAGAAAAAAACATTCAATTCAAAATGGCTGACTTCCTGTTGGGCGTAGCCTATGGGTCCAAGAGACTTTTTTGTGCGTCTGGGTGTGATACATGTGCGTACCCGAATTTCGGTCACGTCAGTCAAACGGGCCGCGGGGGCTGCAGTTTTAAGGGCGTGGACGAGCCGTTAGGCCACGCCCCCTCACGAAACTCATATCATATGATCAAGGGAGGGCCAGTTACAACCATGTGAAGTTTCAGGAAGATTCGACCAAGTACGCCCAAGTTATGGCACTTTCGTGGTTCACGGCGGAACGTCGGCCTTCGCCGCGCCCTCAGGGCGGCGCCGTTTGACGAGACGTTCTGTGCTTCGTAATATAGCATTACCAACATCTTAAGGCCTTTCTGACCAAATTTGAGTTGAATATGTTCAACGCGGTCAGAGCAGCACCTCAAAGTGTAAAACATTGCATTTCCTGTCGCCAGCAGGGGGCGCCATGACGTTCAAAAATTATTTTCATTTAGATGTGTTCAGGGCGGGACTATTATCATACGTGTGAAGTTTGGTGCAGATCGGACCATGTATGGCAAAGTTATAGCGCTCTCGTTTTTCATGGCGAAACATCAAACTTCGCCGCCCTGCCACGGCAACGCCGTACGAGATACACGAGATCTTTTAATAACTTTTAATCATCAAGCGGTCTAGTTGCAGCATGCCAAATTTGAAGCCGATCCAACGAACCGTCTAGGAGGAGATAGCTTTTAGAGGACCCTCGCAAATCGCCAACATCAGAATTTTTCAAATCAAAATGGCGGACTTCCTGTACGTTTTAGAAAAAAGTCCAAGCGCGCATTTTCGCGCGTCTTGGGATGATACACAACCCCTCCGAATTTCGGAGGATTTCGTCAAACGGGCTGCCCGTGGGAGCCGATTGAAAATTTCTAGGGGGCGCCATTTCGCCATTTTGCGACGGGCATTCCTGAGATTTCCCGAGCACCTAAATTTTCGCCAAGACGAATGTGCATGTCAAATTTGGTGAGTTTTTGAGTATGTTAAAGCCCCCAAAAATGCGATCAAACAGAGGAAAAAAAAATAATAATAATAATAATTAAAGCTGCAAGCAGCGTTGAACGGGCCCTCGCACCCCTGGCCAACTCGGGGGGGCGGCCACCGCGGCCCGCCGGTAGACGAGCTGCTGAATTTACAGCCCCTTCGGACGCCGCAGGAAGCAACGCGGCGTTACTTTCCCGCCCCGCTAGGTGGCGCTACGACCGTGACTCGTGAGTTGCACGTAGATGCGTTCAGGCTGGGATTATTATCGTACGTGTGACGTTTGGTGCAGATCGGAGCATTTATGGTAAAGTTATAGCAATTTCGTGTTCCATGGCGAGGCATCGACCTTCGCCACGCCGTCAGGGCGGCACCGTTTGACGAGACTTCCTGGTCTTCACAATACAGCAGTGCAATCATCATAATGCCTTTCTGACCAAATTTGTGGTCAGAGCAGCACCTCAAAGTGTAAAACGTGGTATTTCCTGTCGCCAGCAGGGGGCGCCATGACATTCAAATATTATTTTCATGTAGATGTGTTCAGGGCGGGACTATTATCAATCATACGAAGTTTGATGCAGATCAAAGCATGTATGCCAAAGTTATAGCAATTTCGTGTTTCATGGCGAGACATCAAACTTCGCCGTGCCGTCAGGGCGGCACCGTTCGATGAGACATCCTGGTCTTGATAATATATCATTACTAACATCTTAAGGCCTTTCTGTCAAAATTTGAGTTGAATATGGTCAATGCGGTCAGAGCAGCACCTCAAAGTCTAAAACATGGTATTTCCCGTCGCCAGCAGGGGGCGCCATGACATTGAAATATTATTTTCATGTAGATGTGTTCAGGGCGGGACTATTATCATACATGTGAAGTTTGGTGCAGATCAAAAGCATGTATGCCAAAGTTATTGCAATTTCGTGTTTCATGGCGAGATATCAAACTTCGCCGCGCCGCCATGGCAACGCCTTACAAGATACACGAGATCTTTTAATAACTTTTAATCATCAAGTGGTCTAGTTGCAGCATGCCAAATTTGAAGCCGATCCGATGAACCGTGTAGGAGGAGATAGCTCTGAGAGAACTCAAGAAAAAAACATTCAATTCAAAATGGCTGACTTCCTGTTGGGCGTAGCCTATGGGTCCAAGAGACTTTTTTGTGCGTCTGGGTGTGATACTGTGCGTACCGAATTTCGTTCACGTCAGTCAAACGGGCCGCGGGGGCTGCAGTTTTTAAGGGCGTGGACGAGCCGTTAGGCCACGCCCCCTCACGAAACTCATATCATATGATCAAGGGAGGGCCAGTTACAACCATGTGAAGTTTCAGGAAGCTTCGACCAAGTACGCCCAAGTTATGGCACTTTCGTGGTTCACGGCGAGACGTCGGCCTTCGCCGCGCCCTCAGGGCGGCGCCGTTTGACGAGACGTTCTGTGCTTCGTAATATAGCATTACCAACATCTTAAGGCCTTTCTGACCAAATTTGAGTTGAATATGTTCAACGTGGTCAGAGCAGCACCTCAAAGTGTAAAACATTGCATTTCCTGTCGCCAAACAGGGGGCGCCATGACGTTCAAAGATTATTTTCATTTAGATGTGTTCAGGGCGGGACTATTATCATACGTGTGAAGTTTGGTGCAGATCGGGACCATTTATGGCAAAAGTTATAGCGCTCTCGTTTTTCATGGCGAAACATAAAACTTCGCCGCGCTGCCACGGCAACGCCGTACGAGATACACGAGATCTTTTAATAACTTTTAATCATCAAGCGGTCTAGTAGCAGCATGCCAAATTTGAAGCCGATCCAACGAACCGTCTAGGAGGAGATAGCTTTTAGAGGACCCTCGCAAATCGCCAACATCAGAATTTTCAAATCAAAATGGCGGACTTCCTGTACGTTTTAGAAAAAAGTCCAAGCGCGCATTTTCGGCGTCTTGGGATGATACACGACCCCTCCGAATTTCGGAGGATTTCGTCAAACGGGCCGCCCGTGGGAGCCGATTGAAAATTTCTAGGGGGCGCCATTTCGCCATTTTGCGACGGGCATTCCTGAGATTTCCCGAGCACCTAAATTTTCGCCAAGACGAATGTGCATGTCAAATTTGGTGAGTTTTTGAGTATGTTAAAGCCCCCAAAAATGCGATCAAACAGAGGAAAAAAAATAATAATAATCCTAAGGAAAACAATAGGGTCCTCGCACCGGACGGTGCTCGGGCCCTAATAATAATAATTCCTTCAATTTCAATAGGGTCCTCGCACCGGACGGTGCTCGGGCCCTAATAATTCCTTCAATTTCAATAGGGTCCTCGCACCGGACGGTGCTCGGGCCCTAATTAAAGCTGCAAGCAGCGTTGAACGGGCCCTCGCACCCCCACGCAACTCGGACTGCCGGCAACTCGGGGTGCTGGCGACCGCAGCTCCCATGCCACTCGGGGCCTGCTGCCGCCGTGACCTTGTCGCCAGAGGCTGACTGGCAGACGAGATGCTGAATTTTCCACCCCTTTGGACGCTGTAGGAAGCAATGCGGTGTTACTTCCTGTCTCCACTAGGTGGCGCTATGACTATAACTCGTGAGCGTCATGTAGATGTGTTCAGGCCGGGATTATTATCATACATGTGAAGTTTGGAGCATATTTGACCATTTAATCTCATGTTATAGCAATTTCGTGTTTCATGGCGAGACATAAAAAGTCGACTCCATGCCACACCCACACTGTTCTACACTGACCACTTCTTTTAAAATAACTTTTAATCACAAACTAGTCTATATGGTACACATCAGTTTTGAAGTCAATCGGATCAGTTGTGGAGGCGGAGTTTGTTTAGCCACGCCCACTTACGAAATTAATATCATATGCTCAGGACGGGACCAGTGACAAACATATTAAGGTTCAGGAAGATACGACCAAGTGAACTGAAGTTATGTCCACTTCCTGTGTTTTGGCGAAACATCGACCTTCGCCGCGCCGTCAGAGCGGCACCGTTTGACGAGACATCATGGTCTTCACAATATAGCATGACCAACATCTTAAGGCCTTTCTGACCAAATCTGAATTGAATATGGTGAATGTGCTCAGAGCAGCACATCAAAGTCTAAAACATGGTATTTCCTGTCACCAGCAGGGGGCGCTATGACAATTACAAAATTTCTGCATGTAGACGTGTTCAGGGCGGGACTTTTATCAAGCATGTGTAGTTTGGTCCAGATCGGACCATTTATGGTAAAGTTATAGCAATTTCCTGTTTCATGGCGAGACATCAAACTTCGCCGCCACCTCACGGCCACTCCCTTCAACAAGAGCATAATCTTTTAATAACTTATTATCACAACGTTGTCTAGATGGCACACAGTGATTTTGAAGCCGTTCTGATTAACCCTGTAGGAGGAGTTCGTTAAAATATAACACGTGCAAAAGGCCAAAAATTGGCCGCCAAATTCAAATGGCCGACTTCCTGTTGGGTGTGGCCAATGGGTCCAAGAGGCTTTTTTGTGCGTCTGGGTGTCATACATATGTGTACCAATTTTGGTGCATGTCGGTGAAATGTGCCGCAGGGGCTGATGTTTAAAGGGCGTGGCCAAGCCGTTTGACCACGCCCATCGACGAAACTCATATCACATGTTCAGGCCTGGACCATTAACACACATGTGAAGTTTCAGGCAGATATGACCAAGGACAGTGAAGTTAAGGCCACTGTCCTGAGTTTTGGCGAAACATCGACTTCGCTGCGCACTGGGCCCAACGCCGTTTGACGATACCTCATGATCTTCACAATATAGCATTACCAAGGTCTTAAGGCCTCACTGACCAAATTTGAGTCAGATATGGTCAACGTGCTCAGAGCAGCACCTCAAACTGTAAAACATGTCATTTCCTGTTGCCAGTAGGGGGCGCTATGACATTTATGGAATATTTTCATATAGAAGTGTTCAGGGCGGGACTATTATCAAGCATGTGAAGTTTGGTGCAGATCGGACCGTTTATGCTAAAGTTATAGCAATTTCGTTTTTCATGGCGAGACATCAAAATTCGCCGCCACCTCACATCCACGCCCTTCAACGATAGCGTGATCTTTTAATAACTTTTGATGACAAAGTAGTCTAGATGGTACACAGCGATTTTGAAGCCGTTCTGATTAATCCTGTAGGAGGAGTTCGTTCAAATGCAAAACGTGGAAAACGCCAAAAATGACCACGAAATTCAAAATGGCCGCCTTCCTGTTGGGTTTAGCCTATGGGTCCCTATGACCTTTTTTTTGCGTCTCGGCATGACCTACATGTGTACCAATTTTCGTGGAGATCCGTGAAACCTAGCGAGTAGGGCGCTGTTTAAGGGGCGTGGCCTAGCCATTTTGGGCCGGCCACCGCCGAAAACCCTAATACACGTAAATTTTCACGGCGACTAATGCGACCGCCAAATTTGCTGAGTTTTTGAATATGTTAAAGCCCCCAAATAAGCGATTTATTTTTGTCGTAATAAGAAAAAGAAAAAGAAAAAAATAAAATAAATAATTCCTTGAAATTCAATAGGGTCCTCGCACCGGACGGTGCTCGGGCCCTAACTAGAACTGCAAGCAGTTATGAACGGGGGCCAAGCCTCCCGCGTGACTCGGCACCCGGGCGTCGCGGAGCCCACGCAACGCAAATGGCTCTATGTCATTACCAGGAGGCACACCGCCAAGATCTGCTATCGAACGTGGGGTCGCACAAGGCTGCCCTCTTTTTCAATTCCTCTTATTGTAATGGGAAGAGCAGTGTGAGAGGCTGAATATGTTTGTTGTAAGAAGTCACGCCCACTTTGACCAAACATCACTAAACTTTATAGCCGGCCTCGGGAGTGACTCCACATGGCGCTCTCCAAATTTCGTGCGAATCTGAGCAACTGTCGTGTCGCTTGATTTTTTCTCTGTTTGTAGCGCCCCCTATTGGCCAATTTGCGCCAAATTTGGCAGAAAGCCTCTGGTTGAGCTCTGAAACAAGTGAGTTGAGTTTGATGTCGATAGCTTTTACTTTGACAAAAATATGCAACAGTATGTGTTTTTTAGCTAGCAGAAAAAAATGTTTATTTATACGTAGCGCATTTTTTGGAGTAGGAAAATTCTTTTGATAACTTTTGATCAGGCACATCTGGAGATTGTGTCTGCAAAGTTTCATGCAGATGGAGCGTAAACCCTAGGAGGAGTTCGAAAAAGTAGGTTTTTGACATGTGGCGACTTACAAAGAGAAATCTGCTGTGGGAGTGGGCGTGGCCTATGTCAGAAGATGCGACTGCATGTAGGGAACACGTGGATATAAAGTTTATGAAGATGTGATTTAAAATGTGGAAGTTACAGGCTAAAATGCGTTTTCATCCGTTACAGCGCCACCTAGTGGAGTAAACGCACAATTTTTGGTATGGGTGGTGTGTGTCCTATTCTATATATACCCTGTAAATTTCACAGTCCTCAGCATAATACTTGAGCTGAAATAAATGTTTGTTGTTTATCTCGTAATAAGCCACGCCCACTTTGACCAGTCATGATTACCTTCAAAGTATGGCCTCAGGAGTGACCCAGCATCATGCCCACCAAGTTTCGTAAAAGTCGGTGTTTCCGTTTAAGAGATATGACGTTGCCATATTTGCAGCGCCCCCTAGTGGCCAACATCAACCAAATTTGGCTCATACCCCCACAGTCACATGCCAACCAAGGATCTTAGACTTGGTGTCGTTAGCCTTTGTTTTGACCGAGATATGCAACTGTTTGCGTTTTTATAGCTAGCTAGAAAAATTTATTCGTTAATAATTTGCGCATCCTTTGACGTAACAAAATTATTTTGATAACTTTAGAGCAGATCCCTCTCAAGACTGTACGTGCCAAATTTCACACTGATCGGACAAAACCCCAAGGAGGAGTTCGAAAAAGTAAGTTTTCCAGTTTTCGCGATGTAGCAAAAAAAAATTATAGGCGGAAATGGGCGTGGCCTAGCCCAGGTGATTCAGGGCAATTCAGGGAATCTGTGGATATGAGTCTTTTGAATGTGCGACAAACGGTTTGGGAGTTATAGGTCAAAAGGTGTTTCCCTTGGTTATAGCGCCACCTGCTGGCGGACATATGTCAATTTTTGCGCCTGAGGTACGTGCAGGGGTCTGGACCAACCCTCCAAATTGCACTGCCCTCCCTTGCACGGTTTAGCCTGCAGCACCACTTTTACCCGTGGAAGAATAAAAATAATAATAGTGAAGAATAATAATAACTAGAACTGCAAGCAGTTATGAACGGGGGCCAAGCCTCCCGCGCGACTCGGCACCTGCGCGTCGCGGAGTCCACGCAACGTGAACGGCTCCGTTTCGTCACTGGGAGGCACACCGCCAAGATGTGCTATCGAACACTGGGTTGAGCAAGGCTGCCCTCTCTCTGTCTCCGTTTCTCTTATTGTAATGGGAAGAGCAGTGTGAAAGGCTGAATATGTTTGTTGTAAGAAGTCACGCCCACTTTGACCAAACATCACTAAACTTTACAGGCTGTCTCGGGAGTGACTCCACATGGTGCTCGCCGAATTTCGTGCGAATCTGAGCAACTTTTGTATCACTTGATTTTTCTGAGTTTGTAGCGCCCCCTATCAGCCAATTTGCGCCAAATTTGGCACAGAGCCTCTGGTTGACCTCTAAAATGTGTGGATTGAGTGTCAGGTCGATAGCTTTTATTTTGACAGAAATATGCAATGGTACGTGTTTTTTAGCTAGGGGAAAAAAATGTTTATTCATAAGTACCGCATTTTTTTGAGTAGCAAAATTCTTTTGATAACTTTTCATCAGGCAAGTGTGAAGATTGTGTGTGCAAAGTTTCGTGCAGCTGGAGTGTAAATCCTAGGAGGAGTTTGAAAAAGTACGTTTTTGACGTGTAGCATGTTATAAAGAGAAATATGATGTGGGAGTGGGAGTGGCCTATGTCAAAAGATGCGGATCTATTTAGGGAACACGTGGATATAAAGTTTATGAAGATGTGATTTAAAATGTGGAAGTTACAGGCCAAAACGCGTTTGCATCAGTTACAGCGCCACCTAGTGGAGTAGATGCACAATATTTGGTATGGTTGGTCTGTGTCCTATTCTGTATATACCCTGTAAATTTCGCAGCCCTCAGTTTAATACTTGAGCTGAAATAAATGTTTGTTGTTTATCTCGTAATAAGCGACGCCCACTTTGACCAGTCGTGATGACCTTCAAGATATGGCCTCAGGAGTGAGCCAGCATCATGCCCACCAAATTTGGTAAGAATCGGTGTTTGCGTTTAAGAGATATAACGTTCTGATATGTGCAGCGCCCCCTAGTGGCCAAAATGAGCCAAATTTGGCTCATACCCCCACAGTCACATGCCAACCAATGATCTTAGATTTGGTGTCGTTAGCATTTACTTTGACCGAGTTATTGAACTGTTCGCGTTTGTATAGCTAGCTAGAAAATTTTATTCGTTAATAATTTGCGCATATTTTGACGGAACAAAATTCTTTTGATAACTTTAAGTCAGGGTCCATGGACGAGCGGACATGCCAAATTTCACACTGATCGGACAAAACCTGAAGGAGGAGTTCAAAAAAGTAGGTTTTCCAGTTTTTTCGATGTAGGGAAAAAAAATTATAGGCGGAAATGGGCGTGGCCTAGCCCAAGTGATTCAGGGCAATTCAGGGAATCTGGTGATATGAGCCTTTTGAATGTGTGACATACGGTGTGGGAGTTATAGCCCCAAAGGTGTTACCCTTGGTTATAGCGCCCCCTGCTGGCAGACATATGTCAATTTTTGTGTCTGCGTACCCTGCAGGGGTCTGGACCAACCCTCCAAATTGCATCGCCCTCCCTTGCACGGTTTAGCCTGCAGCAGGACTTTTACCAACGGAAAAATAAAAATAACTAGAACTGCAAGCAGTTATCAACGGGGGCCAAGCCTCCCGCGCGACTCGGCCCCCGGGCGTAGCGGAGCCCACGCAATGCAAACGGCTCTGTTTCGTCACCAGGAGGCATGTTGCTGAGGTTTGCTGTAAAACACTGGGTAAAACAAGGTTGCCCTGTCTCTCCCTTCCTCTTACTGTAGTGGGAAGAGCACTGCAAACGTCAAATGCTGAATCTGTTTGTTGTAAGAAGTCACACCCACTTTGACCAAACATAACAAAATTTTATGGCTGGGCTCGGGAGCAAATCCAAATCATGCTCCCCGAATTTCGTGCGGATACGAGCAACTTTTTTGTCACTTGATATTACCGTGTTTATAGCGCCCCCTATTGTCCAATTTGCACCAAATTTGGCACAGAGCCTCTGGTTCACCTCTGAGAGCAGTGTCTTGAGTTTCATGTCCATAGCTTTTACTTTGACAAAAATATGCAACAGTATGTGTTTTTTAGCTAGCGGAAAAATTTGTTTATTTATAAGTACCCCATTTTTTGGAATAGCAAAATTCTTTTGATAACTTTTGATCAGGCCCATCTGGAGATTGTATGTGCAAAGTTTCGTGCAGCTGGAGCGTAAATCCTAGGAGGAGTTTGAAAAAGTAGGTTTTTGACGTGTAGCGTCTTATAAAGAGAAATATGATGTGGGAGTGGGAGTGGCCTATGTCAAAAGATGCGGATCTATTTAGGGAACACGTGGATATAAAGGTTATGAAGATGTGATTTAAAATGTGGAAGTTACAGGCCAAAAGGCGTTTGCATCAGTTACAGCGCCACCTAGTGGAGTAGATGCACAATTTTTGGTATGGACGGTCTGTGTGTTATTCTATATATACCCTGTAAATTTCGCAGCCCTCAGCTTAATACTTGAGCTGAAATAAATGTTTGTTGTTTATGTCGTAATAAGCCACGCCCACTTTGACCAGTCGTTATGACCTTCAAGATATGGCCTCAGGAGTGACCCAGCATCATGCCTACCAAATTTGGTAAGAATCGGTGTTTGCGTTTAAGAGATATAACGTTCTCATATGTGCAGCGCCCCCTAGTGGCCAAAATGAGCCAAGTTTGGCTCATACCCCCACAGTCACATGCCAACCAATGATCTTAGATTTGGTGTCGTTAGCATTTACTTTGACCGAGTTATGGAACTGTTCGCGTTTTTATAGCTGGCTAGAAAATTTTATTCGTTAATAATTTGCGCATATTTTGACGGAACAAAATTCTTTTGATAACTTTTGATAGAGTCCAGCTGCCGAACGTACGTGCCAAATTTCACACTGATCGGACCAAACCCCAAGGAGGAGTTAGAAAAACTAGGTTTTCGAGTTTTTGCGATTTCCTGGAAAAAAATTATAGGCGGAAATGGGCGTGGCCTAGCCCAGGTGATTCAGGGCTATTGAGGGAATCTCATGATATGAGGCTTTTGAATGTGCGTCATACGGTGTGGGAGTTATAGGCCAAAACATGTTTCCCTTGGTTGTAGCGCCACCTGCTGGCGGACATATGTGACTTTTTGCGCCTGAGGTACGTGCAGGGGTCTGGACCAACCCTCCAAATTGCACCGCCCTCCCTTGCACGGTTTAGCCTGCAGCACCACTTTTACCAACGGAAAAATAAAAATAATAATAATAGTGAATAATAATAATAACTAGAACTGCAAGCAGTTATGAACGGGGGCCAAGCCTCCCGCGCGACTCGGCCCCCGGGTGTAGTGGAACCCACGCAACGCAAACGGCTCTGTTTCGTCACCGAGAGGCACGTCACCGAGGTCTGCCGTTAAATGTGGGGTCAAATGAGGCTGCCCTGTCTCTCCATTCCTGTTACTGTAATGGGAAGAGCACTGCAAGTGTCAAAGGCTGAATATGTTTGTTGTAAGAAGTCACGCCCACTTTGACCAAACATAACAAAATGTTATGGCTGGGCTTGGGAGCAACTCCAGATCATGCTCCTCGATTTTCGTGCGGATAGGAGCAACTTTTTTGTCGCTTCATATTACCGTGTTTATAGCGCCGCCTATTGCCCAATTTGCACCAAATGTGGCACAGAGCCTCTGGTTGACCTCGGAGAGCAGTGTCTTGAGTTTCATGTCGATAGCTTTTACTTTGACAAAAATATGCAACAGTATGTGTTTTTTAGCTAGCAGAAAAATTTGCTTATTTATAAGTGCCGCATTTTTTGGAGTAGCAAAATTCTTTTGATAACTTTTGATCAGGCCCATCTGGAGATTGTATGTGCAAAGTTTCGTGCAGCTGGAGCGTAAACCCTAGGAGGAGTTCGAAAAAGTAGGTTTTTGACGTGTAGCGACTTACAAAGAGAAATCTGCTGTGGGAGTGGGCGTGGCCTATGTCAAAAGATGCGAATCTATTTAGGGAACAGGTGGATATAAAGTTTATGAAGATGTGATTAAAAATGTGGAAGTTACAGGCCAAAATGCGTTTGCGTCCGTTACAGCGCCACCTAGTGGAGTAGATGCATAATTTTTGGTATGGGCGGTCTGTGTGCTATTCTATATATACCCTGTAAATTTCGCAGCCCTCAGCTTAATACTTCAGCTGAAATAAATGTTTGTTGTTTATGTCGTAATAAGCCACGCCCACTTTGACCAGTCGTGATGACCTTCAAGATATGGCCTCAGGAGTGAGCCAGCATCATGCCGACCAAATTTGGTAAAAATCGGTATTTGCGTTTAAGAGATATGACATTCCCATATTTTCAGCGCCCCCTAGTGGCCAACATTAGCCAAATTTGGCTCATACCCCCACAGTCACATGCCAACCAATGTTCTCAGATTTGGTGTTGTTAGCATTTACTTTGACCAAGTTATGCAACTGTTTGTGTTTTTATAGCTAGCTAGAAAAATTTCTTCGTTAATAATTTGCGCATATTTTGAACGAACAAAATTCTTTTGATAACTTTAGATGAGGTCCAGCTGACGAACTTACGTGCCATATTTCACACTGATCGGACAAAACCCCAAGGAGGAGTTCGAAAAAGTAGGTTTTCGAGTTTTTGCGATTTCCTGAAAAAAAATTATAGGCGGAAATGGGCGTGGCGTAGCCCAGGTGATTCAGGGCAATTCAGGGAATCTGTGGGTATGAGTCTTTTGAATGTGCGACAAAGGGTTTGGGAGTTATTGGCGAAAAGACGTTTCCCTTGGTTATAGCGCCACCTACTGGCTGACATATGTCATTTTTTGCGCCTGAGGTCCCGGCAGGGGTCTGGACCAATCCTCCAAATTGCACCGCCCTCCCTTGCACGGTTTATCCTGCAGCACCACTTTTATCAACGGAAAAATAAAAATAAGGAGGAAAAAAAAAATAAAAATAAAAATCTGAACAAAAAACAATAGGGTTCCCAGCACCGCTGGTCCTGGGAACCGCGTATGCTTGCATACGCGGTCCCCAGGCCCCTCGGGCTTGGCCCCCTAATAAAAACTTTAACAAAAACAATAGGGTTCCCAGCACCGCTGGTCCTGGGAACCGCGTATGCTAGCATACGCGGTTCCCAGCCCCCGCGGGCTTGGCCCCCTAATAACTAGAACTGCAAGCAGTTATGAACGGGGGCCAAGCCTCCCGCGCAACTCGGACCCCGGGCGTAGCGGAGCCCACGCAACGCAAACGGCTCTGTTTCGTCACCGGGAGGCACGTCGCCGAGGTTTGCTGTTAAACGTTGGGTAAAACAAGGCTGCCCTGTCTCTCCCTTCCTCTTACTGTAGTGGGGAGAGTACTGATAGTGTGAAATGTTGAATATGTTTGTTGTAAGAAGTCACGCCCACTTTGACCAAACATAACAAAACTTTACGGCCGTGCTCAGGAGTGACTCCAGATCACGCTCCCGAATTTCGTGTGGATCCGAGCAACTTTTATGTCGCTTGATGTTTCTGTGTTTATAGCGCCCCCTGTTGCCCAATTTGCGCCAAATTTGGCACAGAGCCTCTGGGTGACCTCGGAAACAAGTGAGTTGAGTTTCATGTCGATAGCTTTTATTCTGACAAAAATATGCAACAATATGTGTTTTTTAGCTAGCAGAAAAAATTGTTTATTTATAAGTACCGCAGTTTTTGGAGTAGCAAAATTCTTTTGATAACTTTTGATCAGGCACATCTGGCAATTGTGTGTGCAAAGTGTCGTGCAGATGGAGCGTAAACCCTAGGAGGAGTTCGAAAAAGTAGGTTTTTGACGTGTAGCGACTTACAAAGAGAAATATACTGTGGGAGTGGGCGTGGCGTATATCAAAAGATGCGGATCTATTGAGGGAACACGTGGATATAAAGTTTATGAAGATGTGATTAAAAATGTGGAAGTTACAGGCCAAAATGCGTTTGCCTCCGTTACAGCGTCACCTAGTGGAGTAGATTCACAATCTTTGGTAGGGGTGGTCTGTGTGCTATTCTATATGTACCCTGTAAATTGCACAGCCCTCAGCATAACACTTGAGCTGAAATAAATGTTTGTTGTTTATCTCGTAATAAGCCACGCCCACTTTGACCATTCGCGATTATCTTCCAGATATGGACTCAGGAGTGACCCAGCATCATGCCCACCAAATTTGGTAAAGATCGGTGTTGCCGTTTAAGAGATATAACGTTACCATATTTGCAGCGCCCCCTAGTGGCCAAAATCAGCCAAATTTGGCTCATACCCCCATAGTCACATGACAACCAAGGATGTCAGTTTTTGGTGTCATTTAGCATTTACTTTGACCAAGTTATGCAACTCTTCGCATTTTTATAGCTTGCTAGAAAATTTTATTTGTTAATAATTTGCGCATATTTCGACTGAACAAAATCTTTTGATAACTTTAGATCAGGTCCCACTGATGAACATACGTGCCAAATTTCACACTGATCGGAGCAAATCCCAAGGAGGTGTTCGAAAAAGTAGGTTTTTGATTTTTTGCGATTTCCTGAAAAAAAATTCTAGGCGGAAATGGGCGTGGCCTAGCCCAGGTGATTCAGGGCAATTGAGGGAATCTGTGGATATGAGGCTTTTGAATGTGAGACAAACGGTTTGGGAGTTATTGGCCAAAAGGCGTTGCCCTTGGTTATAGCGCCACCTGCTGGTGGACATATCTCATTTTTTGCGCCTGAGGTCCCTGCAGGGGTCTGGACCAATCCTCCAAATTGCACCGCCCTCCCTTGCACGGTTTAGCCTGCAGCACCACTTTTATCAACGGAAAAATAAAAATAAGGAGGAAAAAAAAAAAAATAAAAATCTGAACAATTACAATAGGGTTCCCAGCACCGCTGGTGCTGGGAAACGCGTATGCCTTGCATACGCGTTCCCCAGCCCCCGCGGGCTTGGCCCCCTAACTAGAACTGCAAGCAGTTATGAACGGGGGCCAAGCCTCCTGCGCGACTCGGCCCCGGGCGTTGCGGAGCCCACGCAACGCAAATGGCTCTATTTCGTTTACCAGGAGGCACACCGCCAAGATCTGCTATCGAACGTGGGGTCGCACAAGGCTGCCCTCTCTTTCAATTCCTCCTATTGTAATGGGAAGAGCAGTGTGAGAGGCTGAATATGTTTGTTGTAACAAGTCACGCCCACTTTGACCAAACATCACTAAACTTTACATCCGGCGTCGGGAGAGAGTCCACATTGTGCTCGCCAAATTTTGTGCGAATCTGAGCAACTTTTGTGTCGCTTGATTTTTTCTCAGTTTATAGCGCCCCCTGTTGGCCAATTTGCGCCAAATTTGGCACAGAGTCTCTGGTTGACCTGTGAAACAAGTAATTTGAGTTTCATGTCCATAGCTTTTACTTTGACAAAAATATGCAACGGTATGTGTTTTTTTATCTAGCAGAAAAAATTGCGTATTTATAAATAGCGCATGTTTTGGAGTAGCAAAATTCTTTTGATAACTTTTGATCAGGCAAGTGTGGAGATTGTACGTGCAAAGTTTCGTGCAGATGGAGCGTAAACCCTAGAAGGAGTTCTAAAAAGTAGGTTTTAGATCTGTAGTGACTTACAGAGTGAAATATGCTGTAGGAGTGGGCGTGGCCTATGTCAAAAGATGCAGCTTTATTGAGGGAACACGTGGATATAAAGTTTGCGGAGATGTGATTTAAAATGTGGAAGTTACAGGCCAAAATGCATTTGCGTCCATTGTGGCGCCACCTAGTGGAGTAGAGGCACAATTTTTGGTAGGGTTGTTCTGTGTCCTATTCTATATATACCCTGTAAATTTCACAGCCCTCAGCATAATACTTGAGCTGAAATAAATGTTTGTTGTTTATCGCATAATAAGCCACGCCCACTTTGACCAGTCGCGATTAACTTCGAGATATGGCCTCAGGAGTGACACAGCATCATACACACCAAATTCCGTAAAAATCGGTGTTGCCGATTAAGAGATATAAATGTCCCATATTTGCAGCGCCCCCTAGTGGCAAACATTAGCCAAATTTGGCTCACACACCCACAGCCACATGACAACCAAGGATCTCAGATTTGGTGTTGTTAGCATTTACTTTGACCAAGTTATGATAGTGTTGATGTTTTTATAGCTAGCTAGGAAATTTTATTCGTTAATAATTTGCGCATATTTTGAAAGAACAAAATTCTTTTGATAACTTTAGATCGGGTCCAGCTGACGAAGATATGTGCCAAATTTCACACTGATCGGACAAAACCCCAAGGAGGAGTTCGAAAAAGTAGGTTTTCGAGTTTTTGCAATTTCCTGAAAAAAAATTATAGGCGGAAATGGGCGTGGCCTAGCCCAGGTGATTCAGGACAATTCAGGGAATCTGTGGATATGAGGCTTTTGAAAGTGTGACAAACGGTTTGAGAGTTATAGGCAAAAACGCGTTTCCCTTGTTATAGCGCCCCCTGCTGGTGGACATATCTGATTTTTTGCGTCTGAGGTCCCTGCTGGGGTCTGGACCAACCCTCCAAATTGCACCGCCCTCCCTTGCACGGTTTAGCCTGCAGCACCACTTTTACCAACGGAAAAATAAAAATAATCACGATAATAATAAAAATCTGAACAAAAACAATAGGGTTCCCAGCACCGCTGGTCCTGGGAACCGCGAATGCTTGCATACGCGGTTCCCAGGCCCCGCGGGCTTGGCCCCCTAATAATAATATGTAACTATAATAAAAAATCGGAACAAAAACAATAGGGTTCCCAGCACTGCTGGTCCTGGGAAACGCGTATGCTTGTGCATACGCGTCCCCCAGGCCCCGCGGGCTTGGCCCCCTAATAAAAACTTTAACAAAAACAATAGGGTTCCCAGCACCGCTGGTCCTGGGAAACGCGTATGCTTGCATATGCGTCCCCCAGGCCCCGCGGGCTTGGCCCCCTAACTAGAACTGCAAGCAGTTATGAGCGGGGGCCAAGCCTCCCCGCGCAATTCGGTCCCCCGGGCGTCGCGGAGCCGATGCAACGCGAACGGCTCTATTTCGTTACCAGAAGGCACACCGCCAAGATCAACTATAGAATGTGGGATCGAACAAGGCTGCCCTCTCTCTCCATTGCTCTTTTTGTAATGGGAAGAGCAATGTGAAAGGCTGAATATGTTTGTTGTAAGAAGTCATGCCCACTCTTACCAAACATCACTAAACTTTACAGCCGGCCTCGGGGACGACTCCACATGGCACTTGCCAAATTTCGTGCGAATTTGAGCAACTTTTGTGCCGCTTTATATTTCTCTGTTTGTAGCACCCCCTATTGGCCAATTTGTGCCAAATTTGGCACAGAGTCTCTGGTTTACCTCAGAAACAAGTGAGTGAAGTTTCATGTCGATAGCTTTTACTTTAAGAAAAATATGCAACGGTATGTGTTTTTTAGCTAGCAGAAAAAAATGTTTATTTTCTAAGTACCGCGTTTTTTGGAGTAGCAAAATTCTTTTGATAACTTTTGATCAGGCAAGTCTGGAGATTGTGTGTGCAAAGTTTCGTGCAGATGCAGCGAAAACCCTAGGAGGAGTTCGAAAAAGTAGGTTTTTGACGGGTAGCGAGTTACAAAGAGAAATATGCTGTGGAAGTGGGCGTTTGTGAAGATGTGATTAAAAAATGTGGAAGTTACAGGCGAAAATGCATTTGCGCCTGTTACAGCGCCACCTAGTGGAGTAGATGCACAATTTCTGGTATGGGTGGTCTGTGTGCTATTCTGTATATACCATGTAAATTTCACAGCCCTCAGCATAACACTTGAGCTGAAATAAATATTTGTTGTTTATCTGGTAATAAGCCACGCCCACTTTGACCATTCGGGATTACCTTCAAAATATGGCCTCAGGAGTGACCCAGCATCATGGCGACCAAATTTCGTAAAAATCGGTGTTAGCGTTTAAGAGATTTAACGTTCCCATATTTGCAGCGCCCCCTAGAGGCCAACATTAGCCAAATTTGGCTCATACCCCCACAGTCACATGCCAACCAAGGATCTCAGATTTGGTGTCATTAGCATTTACTTTGACTGAGTTATGCAACTCTTCGTGTTTTTATAGCTAGCTAGAAAATTTTATTCGTTAATAATTTGCGCATATTTTGACCGAACAAAATTCTTTTGATAACTTTAGATTGGGTCCAGCTGACGAACATATGTGCCAAATTTCACAGTGATCGGACCAAACCCCAAGGAGGAGTTCGAAAAAGTATGTTTTCGAGTTTTCGCAATTTCCTGAAAAAAAATTCTAGGCGGAAATGGGCGTGGCCTAGCCCAGGTGATTCAGGGCAATTCAGGAAATCTGTGGATATGAGGCTTTTGAATGTGCGATAAATGGTTTGGGAGTTATAGGCCAAAACGTGTTTCCCTTGGTCATAGCGCCACCTGCTGGCGGACATATGTCAATTGTTGCGCCTGAGGTACGTGCAGGGGTCTGGACCAACCCTCCAAATTGCACCGCCCTCCCTTGTACGGTTTAGCCTGCAGCACCACTTTTAGCGGTGGAAAAATAAAAATAGAGAAAAAAAAAATAAATAACTAGAACTGCAAGCAGTTATGAACGGGGGCCAAGCCTCCCGCGCAACTCGGCCCCCGGGCATGGTGGAGCCCATGCAACGCAAACGGCTCTGTTTCGTCACCAGGAGGCACGTAGCCGAGATTTGCTGTCGAGTGTGGGGTCAAACAAGGCTACCCTGTTTCTCCCTTCCTCTTGCTGTAATGGGAAGAGCACTGCAAGTGTCAAAGGCTGAATATGTTTGTTGTAACAGGTCACGCCCACTTTGACCAAACATCACTAAACTTTACAGGCGGCCTCGGGAGGGACTCCAGATCAGGCTCGCCGAATTTCGTGCGGATCCGAGCAACTTTTTTGTCACTTGATAGTACTGTGTTTATAGCGCCCCCTTTTGCCCAATTTGTACGAAATTTGGCACAGAGCCTCTGGTTGACCTCAGAAACAAGTGACTTGAGTTTTGTGTTAATAGCTTTTATTTGGACAAAAATATGCAACAGTATGTGTTTTTTAGCTAGCAGAAAAAATTCCAAATTTATAAGTACCGTGTTTTCTGGAGTAGCAAAATTCTTTTGATAACTTTTGATCAGGCACGTCTGCAGATTGTGTGTACAAAGTTTCGTGCAGATGGAGCGTAAACCCTAGGAGGAGTTCGAAAAAGTAGGTTTTTGACATGTAGTGACTTACAAAGAGAAATCTGCTGTGGGAGTGGGCCTGGCCTATGTCAAAAGATGCGGATCTATTTAGGGCGCACGTAGATATAAAGTTTATGTAGATGTGATTAAAAATGTGGAAGTTACAGGCGAAAATGCATTTGCGTTCATTACAGCGCCACCTAGTGGAGTAGATGCACAATTTTTGGTATGGGTGGTCTGTGTGCTATTCTATATATACCCTGTAAAATTTCACAGCCCTCAGCATAACACTTGAGCTGAAATAAATGTTTGTTGTTTATCTCGTAATAAGCCACGCCCACTTTGACCAGTCATGATTACCTTAAAGATATGGCCTCAGGAGTGACCAAACATCATACCCACCAAATTTGGTAATAATCGGTGTTGCTGTTTTAGAGATATAAATGTCCCATATTTGCAGCGCCCCCTAGTGGCCAACATTAGCCAAATTTTGCTGACACACTCACAGTGACATGCCAACCAAGGATGTCAGAGTTGGTGTTATTATCATTTATTTTGACCGAGATATGCAATTGTTCGCGTTTTTATAGCTAGCTTGAAAAATTTATTCGTTAATAATTTGCGCATACTTTGACGGATCCAAATTGTTTTGATAACTTTTGGTCAGGTCCATCAGAAGACTGTACGTGCCAAGTTTCACAGTGATCGGACAAAACCCCAAGGAGGAGTTCGAAAAAGTAGGTTTTACAGTTTTCGTGATTTTGCGGTAAAAAAATTATAGGCGGAAATGGGCGTGGCCTAGCCCAGGTGATTCAGGGCTATTCAGGGAATCTGTGGATATGAGGCTTTTGAATGTGCGACATACGGTGTGGGAGTTATAGCCCAAAACGCGTTTCCCTTGTTATAGCGCCCCCTGCTGGCGGACATATGTGATTTTTTTGCGCCTGAGGTACGTGCAGGGGTCTGGACCAACCCTCCAAATTGCACCGCCCTCCCATGCACGGTTTAGGCTGCAGCAAGAGTTTTACCGGTGGAAAAATAAAAATAATAATAAAAACTTTAACAAAAACAATAGGGTTCCCAGCACCGCTGGTGCTGGGAAACGCGTCTGCTTTGCAGTCGCGTTCCCCAGCCCCCGCGGGCTTGGCCCCCTAACTAGAACTGCAAGCAGTTATGAACGGGGGCCAAGCCTCCCGCGCGACTCGGCCTCCGGGCGTCGCGGAGCCCACGTAACACAAACGACTGTATTTTGTTACCAGGAGGCACACCGCCAAGATCTGCTATCGAACGTGGGGTCGAAGAAGGCTGCCCTCTCTCTCCGTTCCTCTTATTGCAATGGGAGAAGCACTGCAAGTGTCAAAGGCAGAATATGTTTGTTGCAACAAGTCACGCCCACTTTGACCAAACATTACTAAACTTTATGACTGGGCTCGGGAGGGACTCCAGATCGTGCTGGGCAAATTTCGTGCGAATCCGAGCAATTTTTTTGTCGCTTAATGTTTCTCTGTTTATAGCGCCCCCTGTTGCCCAATTTGCACCAAATTTGGCACAGAGGCTGTGGTTGACCTCTGCAACAAGTGTTTTGAGTTTCATGTTGATAGCTTTTATTTTGACAAAAATATGCAACGGTATGTGTTTTGTAGCTAGCAGAAAAAAATGTTTATTTATAAGTACCCGCGTTTTCTGGAGTGGCAAAATTCTTTGGATAACTTTTGATCAGGCAAGTCTGGAGATTGTGTGTGCAAATTTTCGTGCAGATGGAGCGTACAACCTAGGAGGAGTTGGAAAAAGTGGGTTTCTGATGTGTAGCGATTTCCGACTAGAAATATGCTGTGGGAGTGGGCGTGGCCTATGTTAGAAGATGCGGAGCTATGTAGGGAACACGAGGATATAAGGTTTATGAAGATGTGATTTAAAATGTGGAAGTTACAGGCCAAAATGCGTTTGCGTCCGTTACAGCGCCACCTAGTGGAGTGGAAGCGCAATTTTTGGTATGTTTGTTCTGTGTCCTGTTCTATATATACCCTGTAAATTTCATGGCCCTCAGAATAATACTTGAGCTGAAATAAATGTTTGTTGTTTGTCTTGTAATAAGGCACGCCCACTTTGACCAATCGTGATTATCTTCGAGATAGGTCCTCAGGAGTGACCCAGCATCATGCCCACCAAATTTGGTAAAAATCAGTGTTGCCGTTTAAGAGATATAACGTTCCCGTATTTGCAGCGCCCCCTAGTGGCCAACATCAGCCGAATTTGGCTCATACCCCCACAGTCACATGCCAGCCAAGGATCTCAGAAATGGTGTCATTAGCATTTATTTTGACCGAGATATGTAAACTGTTCGTGTTTTTATAGCTAGTTAGAAAATTTTATTCGTTAATAATTAGCGCATGTTTTGACAGAACAAAATTCTTTTGATAACTTTAGATCAGGTCCAGGTGCCGAACGTACGTGCCAAATTTCACAGTGATGGGACCAAACCCCAAGGAGGAGTTCGAAAAAGTGGGTTTTCGAGTTTTTGCAATTTCCTGAAAAAAAATTATAGGCGGAAATGGGCGTGGCCTAGCCCAGGAGATTCAGGGCAAAGCAGGGAATCTGTGGATATGAGGTTTTTGAATGTGCGACATAGGGTGTGGGAGTTATAGGCCAAAAGGTGTTTTCCTTGATTATAGCGCCACCTGCTGGCGGACATATGTCAGTTTTTGCACCTGAGGTACGTGCAGGGGTCTGGACCAACCCTCCAAATTGCACCGCCCTGCCATGCACGGTTTAGCCTGCAGCACCACTTTTACCAACGGAAAAATAAAAATAACTAGAACTGCAAGCAGTTATGAAAGGGGGCCAAGCCTCTCGCGCGACTCGGCCCCCGGGCGTCGCGGAGCCCACGCAACGCAAACGGCTCTGTTTCGTCACCGGGAGGCACGTCGCCGAGGTTTACCGTCAAATGTCGGGTGAAACAAGGCTGCCCTGTCTCTCCCTTCCTCTTACTGCAATGGGAAGAGCAGTGCAAGTGTCAAAGGCAGAATACGTTTGTTGTTACAAGTCATGGCCGCTTTGACCAAACATCACTAAACTTTACGGCCTGGCTGTGGAGGGGCTCTAGATCGCACTTGCCAAATTTCGTGCGAATCCGAGCAACTGTTTTGTCGCTTAATGTTTCTCTGTTTGTAGCGCCCCCTGTTGCCCAATTTGCACCAAATTTGGTACAGAGTCTCTGGTTGACCTCGGAAACAAGTGACTTGAGTTTCATGTTGATAGCTTTTATTTTGACAAAAATGTGCAATTGTATGCTTTTTTTAGCTAGCAGAAAAAAATGTTTATTTATAAGTACCTGGTTTTTTGGAGTAGCAAAATTGTTTTGATAACTTTTGATCAGGCATGCCTGGAGATTGTGTGTGCAAAGTTTCGTGCAGATGGAGCGTAAATCCTAGGAGGAGTTCGAAAAAGTAGGTTTTGACATGTAGCGACTTACAAAGAGAAATATGGTGTGGGAGTGGGCGTGGCCTATGTCAGAAGATGCGGATCTATTTAGGGAAGACTTGGATATAAAGTTTATCTACATGTGATTTAAAATGTGGAAGCTACAGGCCAATATGCGTTTGCGTCCGTTACGGCGCCACCTAGTGGAGTGGACGCACAATTTTTGGTGTGGGTGGTCTGGGTCCTATTCTATGTGTACCATGTAAATTTCACAGTCCTCAGCATAATGCTTGAGCTGAAATAAATGTTTGTTGTTTATCTCGTAATAAGCCACGCCCATTTTGACCAGTCGGGATTACCTTCAAGATATGGCCTCAGGAGTGGGCCAGCGTCATACCCACTGAATTTCGGAATAATCGGTGTTTCCGTTTAAGAGATATAATGTTCCCCTATTTGCAGCGCCCCCTAGTGGCCAACGTCAACCAAATTTGGCTCATACCCCCACAGTCACATGCCAACCAATATTCTCAGATTTGGTTTTGTTAGCATTTATTTTTACCGAGATATGCAACTGTACGCATTTTTATAGCTAGCTAGGAAATTTTTGTTCGTTAATAATTTGTGTATATTTTGATGGAACAAAAATCTTTTGATAACTTTGGGTCAGGTCCATCCAAAGACCGTACATGCCAAATTTCACACTGATCGGAAACAAACCTCAAGGAGGAGTTCGAAAAAGTAGCTTTTCCAGTTTTGCCAATTTTGCGGGAAAAAAAATATAGGCGGAAATGGGCGTGGCCTAGCCCAGGTGACTCAGGGCAATTCAGGGAATGTGTGGATATGAGGCTTTTGAATGTGCGATATACAGTGTGGGAGTTATAGACCAAAAGGTGTTTCCCTTGGTTATAGCGCCCCCTGCTGGCGGACATATGTCAATTTTTGCGTCTGAGGTCCCTGCAGGGGTCTGGACCAACCCTCCAAATTGCACCGCCCTCCCATGCACGGTTTAGGCTGCAGTAACCACTTTTAACCGGGGGAAAAATAAAAATAATAATAATAGAGAAAAAAAATAAAAATCCGAACAAAAACAATAGGGTTCCCAGCACCGCTGGTGCTGGGAAACGTGTCTGCTTTGCAGTCGCGTTCCCCAGCCCCCGGGCTTGGCCCCCTAATAATAATAGTGAATAATAATAATAATAACTAGAACTGCAAGCAGTTATGAACGGGGCCAAGCCTCCCGCGCGACTCGGCCCCTGTGCGTCGCGGAGGCCACGGAACGCGAACGGCTCCGTTTCATCACCGGGAGGCAGACCGTCAAGATCTGCTATTGAAAGCTGGGTCGAACAAGGCTGCCCTCTCTCTCCCTTCCTCTTACTGCAATGGGAAGAGCACTGCAAGTGTCAAAGGCTGAATATGTTTGTTGTAACAAGTCACGCCCACTTTGAGCAAACATCACTAAACTTTACAGACGGCCTTGGAAGCGACTCCACATGGGCTCGCCAAATTTCGTGCGAATATGAGTAACTTTCGTGTCGCTTGATTTTTCTCTGTTTATATAGCGCCCCCTATCAGTCAATTTTTGTCAAATTTGGCACAGAGCCTCTGGTTGACCTCTGAAATGTGTGGATTGAGTTTCATGTCGATAGCTTTTACTTTGACAAAAATATGCAATGGTATGTGTTTTTTAGCTAGCGGAAAAAATTGCTTATTTATAAGTACTACCCGCATTTTTTTGGAGTAGCAAAAGTCTTTTGACAACTTTTGATGAGGCACGTCTGGAGTTGCATGTCCAAAGTTTCGTGCAGATGGAGCTTAAACTCTAGGAGGAGTTCGAAAAAGTAGGTTTTTGACATGTAGCGACTTACAAAGAGAAATATGCTGTGGAAGTGGGCGTGGCCTAGGTCAGAAGATGCGGCTCTATGTAGGGAAGACGTGGATATAAAGTTTATGAAGATGTGATTAACAATCTGGAAGTTAGAGGCCAAAACGCGTTTGCGTCCGTTACAGCGCCACCTAGTGGAGTAGATGCACAATTTTTGGTGTGGGCGGTCTGTGTCCTGTTCTATATAAATCTTGTAAATTTCACAGCCCTCAGCATAATACTTGAGCTGAAATAAAGGTTTGTTGTTTATCTCGTAATAAGCCACGCCCACTTTGACCAGTCGGGATTACCTTCAAGATATGGCCTCAGGAGTGACCCAGCATCATACCCACCAAATTTTGTAAGAATCAGTGTTGCAGTTTAAGAGATTTAACTTTGCCAGATTTGCAGCGCCCCCTAGTGGCCAAAATGAGCCAATTTTAGCTCATTGCCCCACAGTGACATGCCAACCAAGGATCTCAGATTTGGTGTCGTTAGCATTTATTTTGACCGAGATATGCAACTGTTCGCATTTTTATAGCTAGCTTGAAAATTTTATTTGTTAATAATTTGCGCATATTTTGACGGAACACAATTCTTTTGATAACTTTAGATCAGGTCCAGCTGACGAACATACGTGCCAAATTTCACAGTGATGGGACCAAACCCCAAGGAGGAGTTCGAAAAAGTAGGTTTTGCTGTTTTTGCGATTTTCTGAAAAAAAATTATAGGCGGAAATGGGCGTGGCCTAGCCTAGGTGATTCAGGTCTATTCAGGGAATCTGTGGATATGACAGTTTTGAATGTGCGACATACGGTGTGGGAGTTATAGGCCAAAACGCGTTGCCCTTGGTTATTGCGCCCCCTGCTGGCAGACATATGTCATTTTTTGTGCCTGAGGTCCCTGCAGGGGTCTGGACCAACCCTCCAAATTGCACCGCCCTACCATGTATGGTTTAGCCTGCAGCACCACTTTTATCAACGGAAGAATAAAAATAGAGAAAAAAAAAAAAAACTATAAAAATCCGAACAAAAACAATAGGGTTCCCAGCACCGCTGGTGCTGGGAAACGCGTCTGCTTTGCAGTCGCGTTCCCCAGCCCCCGCGGGCTTGGCCCCCTAAAAATCCGAACAAAAACAATAGGGTTCCCAGCACCGCTGGTCCTGGGAAACGCGTATGCTTGTGCATACGCGTCCCCCAGGCCCCGCGGGCTTGGCCCCCTAATAACGATAAAAATCTGAACAAAAACAATAGGGTTCCCAGCACCGCTGGTCCTGGGAAACGCGTATGCTTGCATACGCGTTCCCCAGGCCCCGCGGGCTTGGCCCCCTAACTAGAACTGCAAGCAGTTATGAACGGGGGCCAAGCCTCCCGCGCAACTCGGCCCCCGGGCATCGCAGAGCCTACGCAACACAAACGGCTCTGTTTCGTCACCAGGAGGCACATAGCCGAGATTTGCCGTAGAGCGTGGGGTCAAACAAGGCTGCCCTGTTGCTCCCTTTCTCTTACTGTAATGGGAAGAGCACTGCAAGGGTCAAAGGCTGAATATGTTTGTTGTAACAAGTCACGCCCACTTTGAGCAAACATAACAAAACCTTACAGGCGGCCTCGGGAGCGACTCCAGATCACACTCACCGAATTTCGTGTGGATCCGACCAACTTTTTTGACGCTTGATATTACTGTGTTTATAGCGCCCCCTTTTGCCCAATTTGTACGAAATTTGGTACAGAGCCTCTGGTTGACCTCTGAAACAAGTGACTTGAGTTTCGTGTTGATAGCTTTTATTTTGACAAAAATATGCAATAGTATGTGTTTTTTAGCTAGCAGAAAGAATTGCAAATTTATAAGTACCGTGTTTTTTGGAGTAGCAAAATTCTTTTGATAACTTTTGATCAGGTAAGGCTGAAGATTGTGTGTGCAAATTTTCATGCAGATCGAACGTAAACCCTAGGAGGAGTTAAAAAAAAGTAGGTTTTTGACGTGTAGCAACTTACAAAGAGAAATATGCTGTGGGAGTGGGCGTGGCCTATGTCAGAAGATGCGGATCTGTTTAGGGAACACGTGGATATAAAGTTTATGAAGATGTGATTTAAAATGTGTAAGTTACAGGCAAAAACGTGTTTGTATCCGTTACAGCGCCACCTAGTGGAGTAGATGCATAGTTTTTGGTATGGTTGGTATGTGTCCTATTCTTTATGAACCCTGTAAATTTCACAGCCCTCAGCATAATACTTGAGCTGAAATAAATGTTTGTTGTTTATCTCGTAATAAGCCACGCCCACTTTGATCAGTCGTGATTACCTTCAAAGTATGGCCTCAGGAGTGACCCAGCATCATGCCCATCAAATTTCGTAGAAATCGGTGTTTCCGTTTAAGAGATATAACGTTCCCATATTTGCAGCGCCCCCTAGTGGCCAAAATTATTAAAATTGGGTGCATCCCGCCAGAGTCACATGCCAACCAAGGATCTCATATTTGGTGTCGTTATCTTTTATTTTGACCAAGATATGCAACTCCTCATTTTTTTATGGCTAGCTAGAAAATTTTATTCGTTAATAATTTGCGCATATTTTGACCGATCAGAATTCTTTTGATAACTTTAGATCAGATCCATCTGAACAGCTTACGTGCCAAATTTCACACTGATCGGACAAAACCCCAAGGAGGAGTTTGAAAAAGTAGGTTTTCCAGTTTTCGTGATGTAGCAAAAAAAAAATATAGGCGGAAATGGGCGTGGCCTAGCCCAGGTGATTGAGGGCTATTCAGGGAATCTGGGGATATGAGGCTTTTGAATGTGCGACATACTGTCTGGGAGTTATAGGCCAAAAGGTGTTTCCCTTGGTTATAGCGCCCCCTGGTGGTGAACATGTGTCAATTATTGTGTCTGCGTACCCTGCAGGGGTCTAGACTAACCCTCCAAATTGCACTGCCCTCCCTTGCACGGTTTAGCCTGCAGCACCACTTTTACCAACGGAAAAATAAAAAAAACTAGAACTGCAAGCAGTTATGAACGGGGGCCAAGCCTCCCGCGCGACTCGGCCCCTGGGCGTAGCGGAGCCCACGCAACGCAAACGGCTCTGTTTTGTCAACGGGAGGCATGTTGCCGAGGTTTGCTGTTAAACGCTGGGTAAAACAAGTTTGCCCTGTCTCTCCCTTCCTCTTACTGTAGTGGGAAGAGCACTGCAAACGTCAAATGCTGAATATGTTTGTTGTAACAAGTCATGGCCACTTTGACCAAACATAACAAAATTTTATGGCTGGGCTCGGGAGCAAATCCAAATCACGCTCCCCGAATTTCGTGCGGATACGAGCAACTTTTTTGTCGCTTGATATTACCTCATTTTGTAGCGCCCCCTATTGGCCAATTTGAGCCAAATTTGGCACAGAGCCTCTGGTTGACCTCTGAAACAAGTGAATGAAGTTTGATGTTGATAGCTTTTACTTTGACAAAAATATGCAACAGTATGTGTTTTTTAGTTAGCAGAAAAATTTGTTTATTTATAAGTACCGCATTTTTTGGAGTAGCAAAATTCTTTTGATAACTTTTGATCAGACAAGTCTGGAGATTGTGTGTGCAAAGTTTGGTGCAGATGGAGCGTACACCCTAGGAGGAGTTCGAAAAAGTAGGTTTTTGATGTGTAGGAACTTACAAAGAGAAATATGCTGTGGGAGTGGGCGTGGCCTATGTCAGAAGATGCGGCTCTATTCAGGGAACACGTGGATATAAAGTTTGTGAAGATGTGTTTTAAAATGTGGAAGTTACAGGCCAAAATGCGTTTGCATCCGTTACAGCGCCACCTAGTGGAGTAGATGCACAATGTTTGGTATGGGTGGTCTGTGTGCTATTCTAGATATACCCTGTAAATTTCACAGCCCTCAGCATAATACTTGAGCTGAAATAAATGTTTGCTGTTTATCTTGTAATAAGCCACGCCCACTTTGTCCAGTCGCGATTACCTTCAAGCTATGGCCTCAGGAGCGACCCATCATCATACCCACCAAATTTCGTAAAAATCGGTGTTTCCGTTTAAGAGATATAATGTTCCCATATTTGCAGCGCCCCCTAGTGGCCAACATTAACAAAATTTGGCTCATACCCCGACATTGACATGCCAACCAAGGATCTCAGACTTGGTGTCATTAGCATTCATTTTGACCGAGATATACAACTGTTTGCGTTTTAATAGCTAGCTAGAAAATTTTATTCGTTAATAATTTGCGCATATTTTGGCTGAACAAAAATCTTTTGAAAACTTAGGATTATGTTCCTCTGAAGACTGTCCGTGCCAAATTTCACACTGATCGGACAAAACCCCAAGGAGGAGTTCGAAAAAGTAGGTTTTCCAGTTTTCACGATTTTGCAAAAAAAAATTATAGGCGGAAATGGGCGTGGCCTATCCCAGATGATTGAGGACAATTCAGGGAATCTGTTGATGTGAGGCTTTTGAATGTGCGACATACGGTGTGGGAGTTATAGGCCAAAAGGTGTTTCCCTTGGTTATAGCGCCACCTGCTGGCGGACACATATGTTTTTTTGCATCTGAGGTCCCTGCAGGGGTCTGGACCAACCCTCCAAATTGCACCACCCTCCCATGCATAGTTTAGGCTGCAGCAAGACTTTTACCAACGGAAAAATAAAAATAATCACGATAATAAAAATCTGAACAAAAACAATAGGGTTCCCAGCACCGCTGGTCCTGGGAAACGCGTATGCTTGCATACGCGTCCCCCAGGCCCCGCGGGCTTGGCCCCCTAATAATAATAAAAACTTTAACAAAAACAATAGGGTTCCCAGCACCGCTGGTACTGGGAACCGCGTATGCTTGCACAAATCGGTGAAACGTGCGGGTAATGGCGGCGTTTAAAGGGCGTGGCCAAGTCATTTTGCCACGCCCACCAACCAAAACCACATGACACGTAAATTTTCACCAAGACTGATGCGTGTGCCAAAATTGGTGAGTTTTTGAGTATGTTTAAGCCCCCAAAAATCCGATTCATTTTTTGGGCAGTCTGAGCAAAAACAATAGGGCCTTGCACCTACGGTGCTCGGGCCCTAATTATAGAGGACTTCCTGTTGGGTTTAGCCTATGGGTGCAAGAGACTTTTTTGTCCGTCTGGGTGTGATACATGTGCCCACCAATTTTCGTGCATATCGGTGAAACGTCCTATGGGGGATACTGTTAAAAATGGGCGTGGCCAAGCCATTTAGGCACGCCCGCTGCTGAAATTCATATCATATGTTAAGGCTTGGACTGTTAATACACCTGTGAAGTTTCAGGCAGATCTGACCATGTACAGTGCAGTTAAAGCAACTTCCTGTGTGCTGGTGAAACATCAACCTTCGCCGCACTCTCAGAGCAAAGCTGTTTGACAATATGTCATGATCTTGACAATATAGCATTACCAAGGTCTGAAGAGCTGTCTGAGTAGATTTGAGGTGGATATGTGTAACATGCTTGGAGCAGCCATCAAACTATAAAACATGTTGTTTCCTGTCGCCAGCAGGGGGCGTAATCACAATCCTGGAATTTTGCGATATAGATGTGTTCAGGGCAGGACTGCTATGACACATGTGCAGTTTGGTGCATATCAGACCATGAATGCTAAACTTGTAGCAATTTCGTGTTTCATGGCGAGACATCAAACTTCGCCGCCACCTCACAGCCAAACCGTTTGACGGTGGAAAAATCTTTTGATAACTTTTGATCACAAAGTAATGTAGATGACAGTTGGTGATTTTGAAGCCGTTCTGATGAATCCTGTAGGAGGAGTTCGTTAAAATACGACGCGTGGAAAACGCCAAAAATGACCACGAAATTCAAAATGGCTGACTTCCTGTTGGAATTAGCCTATGGGATACATTGTTGTGCGTCCAGGCATGATCTACGTGTGTACCGATTTTCGTGCATGTCGGTGAAACGTGGCGGTAATGGCGGTGTTTAGAGGGCGTGGCCAAGCCATTTGGCCAGGCCCATTGACGAAACTCATAGCACATGTTCGGACCCGGACCATTAACAAGCATGTGAAATTTCAGACAGATTCGATCAAGTACACTGAAGCCAGGGTCACTTCCTGTGTTCTGTGAAACGCTGACCTTCGCCATGCCGTCAGGGCAACGCCGTTTGACGATACATCACAATCTTCATGACGTAGCATCGCCAAGGTCTTAAGGCCTTTCAGACCAGATTTGAGCTGGATATGGTCAGTGTGCTGGGAGCAGCAACAGTGTAAAACATGTCATTTCCTGTCGCCAGCAGGGGGTGCTATGACAAACACGGAATTTTGTCATGTAGCTGTTTTCAGGGCGGGACTATTATGAATCATGCGAAGTTTGGTGAGGAATGGACAATGTAGTCCAAAGTTATAGCGATTTCGTGTTTCATGGCGAAACGTCAAACTTGGACGCCAAAAAGCCGATACGCCCTTCAACGATAGCGCAATCTTTTAATAACTTTTGATCACAAAGCAGTGTAGATGGTAGCCAGCGATTTTGAAGTCATTATGATAAATCCTGTAGGAGGAGTTCGTTAAAATACAACACGTGGAAAACGCCAAAAATGACCACGGAATTCAAAATGGCTGGCTTCCTGTTGGGTTTAGCCTATAGGGTCCCCCAGACTTTTTTGTGCGTCTGGGCATGATCTACGTGTGTACCGATTTTCGTGCAAATCGGTGAAACGTGTGGGTAATGGCGGCGTTTAAAGGGCGTGGCCAAGTCATTTTGCCACACCCACCAACCAAAACCACATGACACGTAAATTTTCACCAAGACTGATGTGTGTGCCAAAATTGGTGAGTTTTTGAGTATGTTTAAGCCCCCAAAAATGTGATTCATTTTTTGGGCAGTCTGAGCAAAAACAATAGGGCCTTGCACCTACGGTGCTTGGGCCCTAATAATTCTTTCAGTTTCAATAGGGTCCTCGCACGGACGTGCTCGGGCCCTAAAAATAATTCCTTCAGTTTCAATAGGGTCCTCGCATCATATTTCCTATTCAGTGCTGCAGTTACCCCCTTGCCTAAAAATCTTGTTCATAAGCAAACATCTGTTTTGTACAGAACCCAGACAGAATCATATCATCAATCAATCAAAATCATTTTTAAAAGATTTTTCTTTTTCATTGAAAATAAAAATTGTCATATCGCATATCACAATTTCAGTCAAAATAACCATATCGTGCAGCCCTAGTACACATACATCATCATGTCTTTGTTCTTCATCCATGTTTCTAAACTATTGTTAGGCAATGGTTTGTCAGGGCACAGCACACAGTGACAACCTTATCCAACATTGTGGCTTCTTCACCTTCACATGGAAGAATCATGTTTATGGGTATGGTTCCTGTTAAGATCTTATACTTCTGACAAACATTTCCAATGACCCTTTCAACATGGATTCTCAAATGCGCTATTTTTCTAGTTTCCTCCACATCTCTAGCTGCTAACTGACAGCGGCCTTTTGTAAATGCTGGGAGTTTAACCTCTGCACACAACATGCCCACACATTCCTGTATGTCAAAACCTCTGTCAGCCAAGACAATGTCCCCAGGCAACAAATTATCCAGAAAACCACTGTTCAGGGTTTTATGTTTGTCACTTGTGCGACCTCCCCAGCCTTTTGATAGAAAACAAATGGCTCCCTTGGGTGTAATACCTATTAAGTACTTCATAGTGTGGTTGTGCTTGTAGTTGGAAAACATTTGGGCACGTGCTTTCAGATTTGATGGTTTCTCAGTGAAAATTTCAAAACAGTCAATAATGACTGCCACTCTGTGTCCAAAGGCTTCCACAAACTGGGGAGGCATAATTTTTTGCAGAGTGTCTCTATCTGGCCATACAATCGAACGCTTCAAGTTTGCATATAAACATGACACCATTTCATTGAATGTTCTGTACACTGTCTTTGGGGAAACGCGAAACAGATGAGCTAGGTGTTGCGCAGGCAGATCCAATCGAAGGCGCATGAAGGTTAACAGAAGCATTTGAAATGGAGTGAGAATTTTCTTTTGACTGGGCATGAGAGGCAACAAAAAATGGAATAATGCCATAAAGGTGCCCAGGTTTGGCAGACCTGTATAGTACTTTACTTTTTCATCATCCTCTCCAAAGAAACCATCAGACATCCTGCGCTCATCAAGTTCACGCCGCAGCTCTCTGTTTTCTTCCAACAGGCGGTTTACTTCTGCACGCCTGAGCACACACAGGTCACATTCAGTCTGTGTCACATCCTGACTGGTGTTGTTTGTCTCATCCTCTGTGATTAGCTGATCATCTTCTTCTCCAGCCCCATGTGTCCCCTCTCTGGTCTGTAGCTGACCGCTTTCTTCTCCAGCATCAGATGTCCCCTCCTCATTCTGTTGTTGACTGCTTTTTTCACCAGGCTCAGATGTCCCCTCCTTGGTCTGTAGCTCTCCAATGTCTGCATCCTGGTGGACCCCCATTTCTGCTGCTTGCAGTGTCTCTTTCTGTAGCTGCTCCCTTTTACTTCGTCTTGCAAAGCGTGCAGTGTCTGTGGGTGTCACAGGTGTGTGTCCCAGATGTAGGGATGGTGCCCAGTCTGGGTCAGTCTCCATCATTTCATAAGCTGGTTGACCTGCAATCACGTTAGGTTTTATTTAGAAAGCTAGTTAACATTGGATGCTTCCATGACATTTCACAATCTTAACCACTTAATCAGACATGCTACCAGTTAACCATCCCATCAGATCTCTCAGATCACAAGAGGAAATGCATTGATAAATATTTCTGTTATTATGCATTTTTGCTGTTTACATTTATCTTTAAATCTTTCACTCTGTAATGTTTTGATATAAGATGGTGAAATAAATTAAACACTGATTTAACACGAACAAATTAACCCAATTCTACTACCCTCCCTCTTTGCCTGTAGTTCACTCGTAAACTACTGGCAAAGAGGGAGGGTAATAGAAATGGGTTAATCTGTTCGTGTTAAATCAGTATTTAACCGCTAACCGTAGCTAGCTAGCTTGCTAGCTAGTAAACCGTTAACTAGCTAGCTAGCTAGTTAACGGTTTTACGGTTAGCCAATGTGAAAATAGCGACTTTAGAAAGCAAAAAACAGCATATTCAGTAACATTACTTAAACAAAAAAACTCTCTTACTTGTCTTTATGAAAATGCCGAGAGCAAACACACATGAAGGGAGATATGGTGTCAAAAGCTAGTAAGCTAGCTAGCTAGGGTTAGCGGTTAACGGTTTACGGTTAGCCAATGTGAAGATAGCGACTTTAGAAAGCAAAAAAACAGCATATTCAGTAACATTACTTAAACAAAAAAACTCTCTTACTTGCCTTTATGAAAATGCCGAGAGCAAACACGCATGAAGGGAGATATGGTGTCAAAAGTGATGTCCTTCCGTCTCACCGCTGCGACCCAGGCCATCCGACGCCTCTTTGTAATATCCTCAGCCTGCTGTCCATAACCTCTTTTCCAAGTGGGAAACCGAAAAAATCTGATGTTGTGGACAACTTTTCTGCCACTTCTTTCATGTGATTTAGAATGGCAGTCTTTCACACAACATGAGTGTCCCATTTTTATCAAAGAGAATGCCCCAACGTAAAGCCGTTGCTCACCGTTGAGTTGTTTACATCGAGTGAGCACCCAAAATGGCGATTCGACCCACAATACACTGCGGCTGTCGCAAGCGTTACGTCACCTGACAAAGACCGATAACACAACTGACAAAATGAGATCCTGTAAAGTTTCCGCTGGTAATCCTGTAGATAGTTTGTTTTGGGGGTTTTAGGGATGCCTGTGATAACTGTGTGGCTGTGTACTCCTTCACTGTACCTGCATTGAATGTAGGCCAGAGGCCACAGGTACTCTCTTATTTCTGCTCATGTCATCAAAATAAATGATGGATAATTACTTTCTGATAGTATGGCAATTATTGCTAGCAAAACAACATAACAGATTTGTTATGCTCCAGTGAGCAATAACAATTCCCCATCTCAACTTTGTGTTCAGTAACTAGATTCAAGTTAGAAACAACATTAAGCAGTGAGACAAGGATGTTGTTTGTGTTTGTTGAATGAACATGATTGCTTGCATGAGAATTATAACCACAACAAGAATGGTAACTCTATAAAGAAAGTTTACACTACTCATCACAGGCTCAGGACAGACTCTTTTTGACTAAAATTACAACTTGTAGTTTGAAGTTTGACTGTCCGTTCATAGTAATAGCAGTTGACTAAAAGAATTGTGTCACTAGTATCTGCCTTTTACATGTTCCAACTAGAACTTAAATTTGGGCCTGAAAAGTTGAGCCCAAAAAGCCCAAGCCTGACAAAATTCTGTCCGAACCCAACCCCTCAATCAGGTTTCTATGGTAGCTCACTTTTTAAGCTGTCGTTGTCATGTCATGCCACTTTCAGCTGTCATTTCTGTGCTTAATTGTTGCAACCCTCATCCACCCCATTCTCCTTCAGTTTTTTTAATCCAGAGAGCAATAATGATTCCCCATCTCAACTTTGTGTTCAGTAATCAGATTAAAGTTAGAAACAAGATTAAACAGCAAGACAAGGATGTTGTATGTGTTCACTGAATGAGTATGATTGCTGGCAGTGGTTTTAAATGGAGACGGAACAGACACACAAGAACAAGAAGATATTCAATATAGAAATTTATATAGACACTAAATGTACTCACACCTGCCTGATAATTCCCACACCCCCAAGCATGTTCTCAACCTCATAAATCTACATCCTTAGCCCTCAAACCAAACCAACTCAATCAAAAGAATTTATTTCTCATTTCTAAAGTTTTAACACGTGTATATGTTTTTCAATAAAGCATTAAGATGGTGTTGGGTGATGGCAGAATGTTTATTTATGCATGAATGAACTCTTCCCAGACTTTACTGATAATTGTGACTTGGGTTGCAATGGTTTTTCATTTTTTAAAAATGGGTTCCCAGGAAAAAAGTTTGGGAAACTCTGATCTACACCACTGACTGCATTCCAGAGACATATATACCTTCATCATACAGTCAATGGTCCACAGTAACAGACAACATATATTTTACAATTTACAATAAATTTGTGGCTATTACATTACATCACATGATCCAGTCTTGCCATAAAAGATAGGAAAGGGGCTCAGATCTTGTCATATTTACTCACAAAGTCTATCTTATATATCTGTATATGACTCTTTCCAGTTTAGCTTGGCAAGGGCATTATACCAGTCTTGAATAGTTGGAGCCTAAGTGTCCCTCCATTTGCAGTACAGTAATGTTTAGCAACTGTAAAGGCTGTAGGCAACGATGTTGATTTACAAATCTGGAGAAGATACCAAGTGAACAAACTGCAGGGCCTGGACTTCAACCCAGAAGCTTTTAATTGTAACACAATCCCAAAGGATGTGCAGGTAGCCCCTACCTCAGCTGAGAAAAAATGTGTGTTTGTCAAATATATTAATATAATATACATTATAGTGCAGTAATAATAAAGTTGAATATCAAGGTAGTTGCCTCTGAAATTGTACAAACAGATAAGGTAAAGGATACATTATTAAATAAATTGAGGAGTCAAAAGTTTGAGTTGAGTTTGATGGCACTAGATATTTACATATATTATACTCCTCCTGAATTAAGGTGAAAGTGTCTACATTAACAACTCCATCACTCTTTGTCTGATGAAGTCTGTTCTAAGCTCATTTTCTTGATTGAAGACCAAGGTTCTATTTGTTCATATTCTTCTATTCTTTGTTTATATTGCTTGTTCGCTATTTATTGTCTTTTTTTCACTGATGCTTCTTATTTTTTGCTATCCACTTTGCTGCTATAATGCTGGAAATTTCCCCACTGTGGGGACTAATAAAGGAATATCTTATCTTATCTTATCTTATCTTATCTTATCTTAAGGTTTGATGGCCAAAATCCTCTGACATGGTACACGTCATTCTATATCACAGTAACAGTATCTATATCATAACCCAGTAATTGATCTGTGAATTCAATTAAGAAAACTTAAAATAACCATACCATACCATATTTACCAGCAAGTGGTGGAGTGGTCTGTCCAGCTGGTCCAAGGCACTCTGGTACAGGAAGGAAAGGATAGTAATGAGAGAAAAAAACACCACCATGTTTCAGCTCAGTAGCCTTTGTCAGGGTGTGTGTAGGGTTGTACACAGGTGTGCTATAGTAAAATGGGTGCTTCTGGGTGTTCAGTAATCTGACCCCACATGTTGCTTGATACAAAAGTGAAAAATTTGTTTTTAAGAAAAGAAAAAAGAAAAAAAGAGAAAAAGATGCTTTTGCAAAAATGGTTTAAAATCAGTGATACTGGGACCACCAGCTGTACTGGGTGACAAGCTGACAGCACTGCAGGTGGATGCCCCCTGGTGTCCTGGATTGTAGACTACCTAACTGGCAGACCACAGTACATGCGCCTGCAGCATTGTGTGTCAGACAGAGGGGTCAGCAACACCGGGGCTCCGCAGGGGACTGTCCTCTCGCTCTTCCTCTTCACTCTCTACACCACAGACTTCACCTACTGCACAGAGACCTGCCATCTTCAGAAGTTTTCTGATGACTCTGCCATAGTATCAACAAGGGTGATGAGGATGAGTACAGGGCTACTGTGGACAACTGTGTGCAGAACCATCTGCTGCTCAATGTGGCAAAGACAAAGGAAATGGTTGTGGATCTGAGGAGGACCAAGGCACCAATGACCCCTGTTTCCATCCAGGGGCTCAGTGTGGACATTGTGGAGGATTACAAGTACCTGGGGGTTACATATTGATAATAAACTGGACTGGACAAAGAACACCAATGCCCCCTACAGGAAGGGCCAGAGTCGTCTCTATTTTCTGAGACGACTGAGGTCCTTCAACAACTGCCGGTCTATGCTCAGGATTTTCTATGAGTCTGTGGTGGCCAGTGCTATCCTCTATGCAGTTGTATGCTGGGGCAGCAGGCTGAAGGGGGCAGACGCCAACAGACTCAATAAACTGATCCGCAAGGCCAGTGATGTTGTAGGGGTGGAGCTGGACTCTCTGATGGCAGTGTCGGAGAAGAGGATGCTGACTAAGTTGCATGTCATCTTGGACAATGTCTCTCACCCACTCCATGACATGCTGGTTAAACACAGGAGCACATTCAGTGAGAGGCTGATTCCTCCAAAATGTACAACAGAGCGCTACAGGAAGTCATTCCTACCTGTGGCCATCAAGCTCTACAACTCTTCCCTTGGTGTCTGTCACTCCAAGTAAATAGACTCACTTGGATTCACTTCAACAGTGCTACAAGCTACGTTTAGTCACATATATATCATGTCATCATCAGAAACTTATCAGAAGAATCTTCATCAGAAGATTACTATTTATATTTCATAATACGTGCAATAATTTCAACTGTTTAATACTCGGTGCAATAATAATAGTGCAATACACAGACTACACTGACATCACCACTACATTTATTTATTATTTAATACTGTGAATTTTAATCTAATACAGGTATTTTATCACACTTGTCCATCTTCAGTGTTACTGTTGTTGTACACTAGTATGTGTACCATTGCGTATATATTGGTGTATATCTTGTTTACATTTTTTTTACCACTTACCTCTATTTTTCTACTGTATATAGTATAGTTAATACACACATATTTTATTTTATTTTATTTGTATCTTTTCTAAATTTATTTCTACATAGATCTCTATCTTAATTTCTACATTTCTATGCTTATGTATATACATATATCTCTATTCTATTCTATTCTTAAATGGGTGCAACTGTAAAGCTAACAATTTCCCCCTAGGGATCAATAAAGTATTTCTGATTCTGATTCTTTTGCAAAATAACAAGAGACCAGTGGCCAGTTAATAAACATTCATAATAATAATAATAATAATAATAATAATAATAATAATAATAATAATAAAATAATAATAATAATAATAATAATGATACAAATAAAATGGCATCAACATTCATTACTTAATTGGTTATTAAATTATTAATTAAATTAACTTGGTGCACAGATTGGCAGATAAATGAGATATTTTACTGCATTTAATGACTGCATATTAGTTGCAAAAGCTTTGGTAACATTTGAAAGAGTTTATGAACATTTAAACAGCTGGAACCTCTTCCAGCATGTAATGATGAAATGTTAAACTTAAAGCATAAACATAAAATGCTTCTACCTACTTTAAGTTCTTTCAGTATGAAATACACATTTATGGGATCAGAATTATCCCCCAACCCCCTTCAGCTAATAGTTGCCTGTCCCTGCATAGCTCACCTTCTGATCCTACTGCCTTTTTTGCACAGCCTGAAAGGCCATCACACAAAGATCAGCCTTCTGTTACTAACAGCCTTATTAATCACATCATACAAAACTGACATATCTTTTCCTCCAGCCTGGTCTCACTCCCAACACAGATCACCAGATGAAATGTCACGCCCCTCGGTGACTCATACAGACGAAACTGACGCACTTTGCTTTTCAAGTGACTTCAGTGTAAACCCATCCGTGGCTGTATAAGAGGGCCCCAGGCTTAAAGAGGTAGAAAGTCCGCATAGAAGTTTCCACCCAGGAGACTGGGGTTCATGTCCAGTGTGAAACCAAAATGTAATTAAAAGTTGTAAGGTACATAATGATATGTGCATTACATGACTTTTGTAGTCATAGTAACCCCATATATGTTTTTATCCTAAATCTACAGTGCATCAACAGTGCATCTCAAACATGACTGCACGTGTCTGGCAAGCGGTCTTGATTCTCTGAGCGAGACTGTCAGATTGTCAGAGCGACAAGCGGCAGTTAACAGCCACCACTCATGATCATCTAAAGCAGCAATGCCCAAAGACTGGGTTGGGTTGGGTCACAGGAGATTTTATCTGGGTCACCAAATAAATACAAGACTATGGATGGAATTGTGAGAATTTAAGATTTATACCTTATATATACAGTAAGAGAAAATAAAAACAATTAGATGGCCTGTTAAATCAGCTGAAATGAATTTATTTGTTAAAGTTTTAATATGTGTAATGATGAGGCCTATTGTTATATGGGTTACAATGGTTTGTCCCCAGGAAAAAAGTTTGGGAAACACTGATTTAAAGTGTGGGAATATTTAGACAGAGATCCAACAGTGTGGTGCTCTGTGAGCTCTACAAATTGGAAATTTTGTCATTGTCATATTGTCAAAATGAATTTCTGAGTGGTCCCACTCGAATAGGTGCAACAAAACTTCTCTGCTACTGCTCACTTAATCTGCAAACAGTAATTTTACCATGCAGAAATCAATATCAGTTTAAGTGGTGTTTTAAGTGTTTCACCGCTTTACTTTGCTGTCAGACAGCCTTTTAACAAGATACAACAAGGAACATTGGGAAGTCGTGATGTTCTCTTCAAAGATTCCATGGACAAAAAATGTCATTTTATCTTGCAGGACACATGAGCTGTAGGACAATTGCTGCCTCAGTCTGTTAGTTAGTTAGTTAGTTAGCGCTGTGGTGTGACTTAGGCATTTAAGTTCAGATACAAACTAATTTACTACTAATTTTCGACTTGCCACAGATTGAGGCAGCAGCAGTCCAGCAATTCCTATGTCCTGCGATGTAAAATGGTGTTTTTTGAGTGAATATATGATGGCTTTAGCTCCCCATCGAAAAATCACCACCAGGCTGTGAGTGTGATGATTCACAGTAGAGAGAACACCATGTTAATATGAACACATCGATGTGACTCTGTCTTTTATCATGAAAGATGACAGTTCTGTGGCTGCAGACTGGAGTCACAATCACTGTTCATACACTAAAATAATGCACCTAGAATAATGCAAATCTTGATGTCAATGATTCTGGTTAGGTTTTTACTTTACTTAAAGATCATGCATGAGAAAGACTGTTGTTTACAGTTGATGACTGTTGATATAGTCTACAAATTGTTTATTTTTCTTGCACCACTTTTATACACAAATACATTTGCCTATCTGAAATGCATATTAATCCAGTATCATATATGTATATCTTCAATAATGATTATTATTTAATAATTTAAGGAATAAGATACCAAATCATCATCATCATGTATCATCATGCCACAACATAAAATCATATAAGGTAAAAATTATTTATATAGGAAATTACCGTTCTCTGGACCTAATAGTAGTTCTATAAGTTTATTACCTTCTTTAAGTAAAATAATGGACAGAATCATGTGTTAAGAAATTAAATGCTGTTTTTCGATGAATACTTGAACCACTGATTTTCAGCATGCATACAGTAAAGGGCATTCAAATACTACTGCTCTGACTCAAATGACAGATGATTGGCTGAGAGAAACTGAAGTGTGTTCTGTCATTCTTGGTTTTATAACAACATGTAATATTATTGATCACGACTTATTACTAAAAAAAATTAGAATTAGTCTGCATTGTTATGGATTAAGAGTTATTTAAAAGTATAATTTGCAAAAGTTTTATTTTAATAACAATGTGTATACTCATATTACATAATAATACATCTTTGAATCATCACTTATGACACACTTGAAGTATGTGATGGTGGCTGTATCTGCTGCCTGCCCTCTGCCTGTATTTTTTTTATTTTTTTCTCATTGTTTTCCTGTGCTTATGATGTTTCACTAAACCAAAATGTATTTGATGTCCTGATGGTGAAAATAGGGCATTTAAGTCAGGAAATAAGGTACAGCTGAAGGCTATGCAGAGAATGCTCAGGAGAAGAGGGGAGGGGAAAAACAGCTACAGGAGAAAGATGGAGGATCAGCTGCAGCAGAATAACCTCAGCCTGAAAACCATCTCTGGATACAAGGAATCCCACTCCCAGGCTGTGGGAGACCAAAAGTGGGACCAAAAGCGATTTGTACTTATTCTTCAGTAGATTTGATCTGCTCTGCCCCTGAGAATGGGATAGTTATGAGGTCACAGAGACCTCTGACCCCAAAAATCTAATCTGTAGAGTCCAAGTAGACATTTGTGCTAAGTCTGAAGAAATTCCCTAAAGGTGTTCACAAGAATGGGACAGACGAATGGACTGACAAATGTACTTACATACAGATGGACAGATGGACAATCCGAGAACTCAATGCCTCTGGCCATGGATGTCGCAGGTGTGGAGGTGTACAAAAAGGCTAAATATGAGATGACATTTCTTGTAAAGGTGAATGTTTGAATAGATCCAAATAGAAAGCACACTTGCAGGAGTTCAGCTGTGAGAGCATGTTAAAGCTCTAAATCCTCAGACCTCACTGTGTCTCTGGACCGGTGTGCTGTGACAACAGAATCTGCATAATGCATCCTGTGCTATTTGCCATGACTGGCTGTGGTTGTGGATGAAGGGAGCAGATGCCTGCCAGTCATCCAGTGCACAGCGTGACATTTGTTTCTCTTCAGTTGTCATGAGACTGAGGTCTTTTGGAGTGCAGGGGGCACTCCTGAAGACCTTTTATGACACTGTGGTGGCATCAGCCATCTTTTATGGAGTGGTCTGCTGGGGGAGCAGCATCTCGGCGGCTGACAGGAAGAGACTTGACAAACTAATCAAGAAGGCCAGCTCTGTCCTAGGATGCCCCCTTGACCCTGTGGAGGTGGTGGGAGAGAGGAGGATGATGGCTAAGCTGTCATCCATGATTGGGAACGACTCCCACCCCCTGCAGGACACTTTAACAGCACTGGAGAGCTCCTTCAGCGACAGACTGCTTCACCCAAAGTGTGTGAAGGAACGCTATCGCAGGTCCTTCCTTCCTGCAGCTGTCAGACTATACAACCAGCAGTGCTCCCAGTAGACCACACACCCACACACTCACCAAGACTGCACTGAATGCACTACAATGCACTATGTTCACTTATACTGTGAATTATTTAGCTCAGGTGAATTTCAACTTAAAGGTGCAATATGTCAATCTTTCAATCAGGTGTATTATTATTCCTATGTGCAATATTAATACTCCAGTCAGGGGTACTTTCATCCTATGTGCAATATCTATATCAGTATCTGGCAAATCTCTAATTCCTATGTGCAATATTGGTATCTCCTCTGTGCCATGGTGTAATCTTGGAAACACTATATATTGTTACTATTCTCATATCCGATATTTTTCCCGTACTAGGTTGCTAGTTTCTGTATTTCCCATTGTTTAAATTGTTCATATTTTTCTATATTCCTTGTTTATTTTGCTTGTTCGCTATTTATTGTCTTTCTTTTTACTGATGCTTCTATTTTTGCCTTCCACTTTGCTGCTGTAATGCTGGAATTTCCCCACTGTGGGACTAATAAAGGAATATCTTATCTTATCTTATCTTATCTTATGAGGACTCACTGATATATTCAGTCTGCTGTTATCGAAGACTTGTTTGGAGGGGCGTGACACTGAAAATCCAAACCTCGAAACATCTCTCCATGAGTGACCGTTCCGCTACTGTGAATTTACCACTTTCACACCTCATATTGTCTAATTTATCCTGCACCTGGGCCACTGCAAGGGCGAAGCTGCTTCAGAAGAAGAGACACACATTTTATCAAGAAACAGAATACACAGACACACAGCAGGTTATAAAAGTTACTGAAAGCTTATCTTACAGAGATCTGTGGAACAAACAACACTGTTTGATATCATAAGACTTAAAAGCCATTTAGAAGCAATTTAAGAGCTTTTGTGGCATTCATCAATGCCCCAGACCACTCGTAAGCCAGCAAGCTAACTCACGTTTTGTGCTGTGAAATATAAGTAATCATCAAGAAAAAAGTAATTTGCTTCATGAAAACAGAAGAAAAATTAATACAGGTATCTAATCATTTAATCATTTTATCTCTTCACACTTAAAGATGATTAGGTTACCGAGACAGATTATTCAAAACCTGCTCTTGGCTTCCAGCCTTCCAAAGAGAGACTGGTGATAGGTCTGTCATATCCCAGTCAACTGTTTAACTGCTCCTGAGGCTGGATTATCCCCAAAAGGATTCGTACGCAGACAGCTAAAGACACCATGGATGCACCACCTTTTTGCTGTCCTACAGCTAGGATGACCAGATCCCAATAAATCAAATATGGTACAAAGAGTTTTTTTATGTGGGACAATGTGGGACATGTTACCAATGCTGAAAGATAGTCTAAACACATACAATCAGAGGTGGGTAGTAACGTGTTACATTTACTCCGTTACATTTACTTGAGTAACTTTTTGGATAAATTGTACTTGTAAGAGTAGTTTTAATGCATCATACTTTTTACTTTTACTTGAGTATATTTGTGAAGAAGAAACGCTAATTTTACTCTGTTTTATTTTTGTCAGAGAGAGTTCTGCCAAAGGCTTTGTCACGTGACTCCGTTTCACCAATCAAATGTAGCCACTAGCGATGTTTGACCAATCAAATGGACCCCCGGCAGTCACATGGCCGCACACAAAATCTCCGTGGCAACGCACAGAAGCAAAGCGATCGCACCAGAGCACGCACACAAGAATGAGCGGACGACAGCAATGGCAGAAACAACGGTGTGCGATTCAGAACCAGAAGAGGCAGAGCAGCCCTGGCCTCATATTCAAAATATTTTAACCTTAGGCAGAGGAACATTATTTCAACATTAATCAACATTATTATTAACATAATATAAACTGTGCAGGCTGCGTACAGCTCGACCTTCGCTGCGACTGCATGTGAGGATGAAATGCCAAGTTCAGCCTGTGATCTGTTACTGTCTGACTGAACAGCCTCATGGAAGTGATATTTTACTAGTCATGATATTTTAAAACTAACGAAATTCGTTAAATCAAGTCATTTGGTGTTTTTACGGTTCTGATATTGAGCCGAAACAAATTCTACATTCCGTTTATATTCAGAGGCTGCAGCTGAGCGCAGCAGACGTCTCCCACCATGCACGTGACAATGATCAACATAGTCGGCTTAATAAAGTAAATGATCGCTCAACATTCAATCAATCAATCAATCAAATTTTATTTATATAGCGCCAATTCACAACAAAGTTGTCTCAAGACACTTTACAAATAGAGTAGGTCTAGACCACACTCAATAATTTTGTTTACATCCGACAGTTGAAACAACTCCCCCATAAGCAAGCACTTTGGCGACAGCGGCGAGGAAAAACTTCCTTTTAACAGGCAGAAACCTCGGACAGATCCATGACTCATGGTGGGCGGTGATCTGACGGCACCGGTCGGGTTGAGAGGGAAAGAGGAAAAGGGGAGGAAAGAGGGGAGGTGGGAGGGGTGGAAGAGAGGAGAGAAAAGAACAGAGACAGAGAGAACAGTAGTAACAGAACATCAATAGTAAAACTACAGTATGTGTAGGGAAAAGTAGTACATATAAATATGTAAGCTGTATGTAAATAATAATACTAATACTAGATGTCACAATAATGATAATAAAATAATGATAATAATAGTAACAACAACAATGTGATGAATGTTTGATTGATTAGGTGAGTTATAATAATCCACAGTGGGAGGTTCAGCTGTGATCAGCGATCCATGCGCAGCCACAGTCCATAGGAATCTGCAGGATGACAAAGCAGAGAGACTCCGGGGAAGGAATCAAGTCAGTAACAGGCATTAATGGGACATAAACATAAACATCTGGGGAAAGAGATGAAGAAAGAGAGGAGCTCAGTGTGCCTTGGAGTCCCCCAGCAGCCTAAACCTATAGCAGCATAACTAGGGGCTGGTCAGGGCAAACCTGAGCCAGCCCTAACTATAAGCTTTATCAAAAAGGAAGGTTTTAAGTCTACTCTTAAATGTGGAGATGGTGTCTGCCTCCCTAACAGAAATTGGAAGATGGTTCCACAGGAGAGGAGCTTGATAACTGAAAGCTCTGGCTCCCAATCTACTTTTGGAGATCTTTGGGACCACCAGTAAGTCTGCATATTGAGACCTAAGTGTTCTAGTGGGATGGTAAGGTACTATAAGCTCTTTAAGATAAGATGGTGCCTGATCATTAAGCGCTTTGTATGTAAGGAGAAGGATTTTGAATTCTATCCTAGATTTTACAGGTAGCCAGTGCAGTGAAGCTAATACAGGAGTAATATGCTCTCTTATCCTAGTTCCTGTTAGTATACGAGCCGCAGCATTTTGAATCAACTGCAGACTCTTTAAAGACTTATTGCTGCAGCCCGATAATAACGCATTGCAGTAGTCTAGCCTAGAAGTAACAAATGCATGGACTAGTTAAAAAGTAAAACTCTAAAACAGCTCTCACTCACTTTCATTCACCCTAAAATCCAGATATATATTCTTCCTCTGGCCTGTGGGGCTGTTTATCCTTCTAGATTTGGTGGTGTGAGTTGCAGAGTTTTGGAAATATCAGCTGTAGAGATGCAGTCTCCAGTATGATGGAACTAAACATCACAAGTCTGAGAAGGCAGACATCTCTGTGACCAGCATCTCCAAAACTCTGCATCTCTCACCAAAACAATCTAAATGGATAAACAGCACTACAGGCTGGAGGAAAAATATGTATTTTTGATTTTGGGGTGAACTGTTCATTTAATACTTTTGCTGGTATGGCCTTGAAGTTGGCATTAAATTTCATTCTAAGTGGTATTAAAAAGGTCTCAAATGTAACTTGGAGAACCCTGGAGGTACACTGTACTGTAGACTGGGGACGTGAGGTTATATATTTATATAAATTATATATTTATATATATGAATTTATTATTGTTTTAGTTAAAGGGATACTGTTTGGTAATATCTGAATTTGCACATTGCTATTTTATATATATTTTTAAAACAATAAATCAGAAGTTACTCAGCAGTTACTCAGTACTTGAGTAGTTTTTTCAACAAATGCTTTCTTACTCTTACTCAAGTAATTATTTGGATGACTACTTTTTACTTTTACTTGAGTAATATTATTCTAAAGTAACAATACTCTTACTTGAGTACAATTTTTGGCTACTCTACCCACCTCTGCATACAATAGACTATCAGATTACAGGTTAGGACTTATGTGAAAGACTTAAAGACCGTGTAAAGGCAATTTGGACATTTTCTTCTAAAAACATTATATAGGTCAAAAATGTATTTCTCAAAACGTGTAAAAAGCCTCACAACCAGGGTTCAAACTTAACTTTTTGGCTCACTGGCCACTTGGCCAGTGAGCTTTTAAAATCTATTGGCCAGAAGGATTTTTTACTGGCCAAAAATTATATATAGCCTTTTTGTATATTTTTCAATTTATTCGCTACTATAATACACTCATACGCATTTTTCAACACATATCATAGCAATATTAACACAATTTTGTGTGGAATGAAGGTATGAGTCAGATTTAATCTTTTTATAAGTTCATTTATTTAACATACTTTGTATGCTGAACATTTCTAGTGAGGTTGAGGGAGACTCCTTTTGAAGTTGGTGTTCCTCAGCAGGTCATACAGGTTGTAACTCAACAACTCTACACAACCATACAACAAAAGCAATAAAAATGTTGATTTTTCAAAAAAAAAAGGAAACAATCACATGCAAAATTTTTGCTTATAATTAGTATTTGTTAACATTGTGGCATTGTAGTAATACTTTTACTGAAATAAAGGATCTGAGTACTTTTTCCATCACAGCAGGTCAGTGATCAGTGTTTCAGAGACTCTCTGTGGCTCAGTGAATACACTGTTTTAGTTATGGCGGTTTGTCACATTAAAACACCTGTACCACGACATGATTGTTTCTTCTTGGAGCAGCGCATCTTTCTCGATCGTGTCTAAAAGGGAACCCTTTATTTGCAAAACTCTCGCGGGATTTGTTTCTGATAAACTCAAACTCTCGCGATCTTTCGTGGGTCTAGGGTTCCCTTCTAGACACGACCCTCTCTGTGTCTCTGTCAAACTAATGACAGCACTGTCTGTGAACAGCATGATGTTACACTCTGCAATGTTTCTCACACACACACACACACACACACACACACACACACACACACACACACCTGTGCGGACACTCAGGTATAGTTTGTGACCAATTTTGGCATTTTTATTTTTTTAATCAGTCCGAGAGGACGACAGCATCTATGATTGATTAGTGATCAACCTGCCCTCCTCATCCTCCCTCACCTGTTCGCTCTGCTGTGAGAAGGTCTGACAGTTTCTGACAGAGAAACACAGACTCTCCTGTTTAATGTAAAATCCTCCTTATACAGTTGTTTAATCTTATAAGAGCAGCTGGTTGGTGTCATTCAGCATCACGTTAGTTTGGATTGTTTTAATAAACTCTCCTCCACATGCAGCTTCTCTGCTGCTGTGAAAACTGAATCGCGGGTGAATTACATGGAAAAAAAAACGCGAGTTGTGTTTCGGGGTGACTTTATAAAACATCCTACTGATGAAGAAAGTCAACAGATCAGACACAGACAGAGAAACACACTGACCTCTGTGTGTGCGTACTGCATGGAGAAGCTGTATTGGCACAGAGAGGACAGGCGCTGCAGCCCTGTCATAATAAATTACATCAAAACTTAAACGTCGGAACTTATTAATACTCTGGTCTTGAATAATGTAACCGTTTAATACCGAATTTCAGTACCCACACCTATGTACGAAACACAGTGCGCTAAAAATCCCGGGTCCGTATAGGACGACGTCTGGGTCCGGACTCGGACCGCGGTCCGCCTGTTAGTGACCAGCAGCATGTTGTGTGACACAACCGAAGCGTCACAGACATAGGCGGGGGGAGAAAAAAACAACAACAACAAAAACAGTAACAACAACAGTAGTTGGGCCTTTTCTTCCACTCGCCAGAGTGGCCACTTAGTGGACGGACTTTACTGGCCAAAGGATCAAAGTAGGTCGCCACTGGCGACTGGCGACCTCTAATTTTGAACCCTGCTCACAACTATTTAGAATTGAATTGTGGAGCTAGACTTCAAATTGTGTTTCAAGATTTCTGTGTTCAGGATTTTGTGGGCGGGTCTGAAATGGAAGCCGTACTGCGTATCACAGCTTCCATCAGCATAAACCCGCCCCTGCTGCTCCAGCGATAACTAACATTAGCTCTGGAAATAGCTTAAGTTCATAAACTATATGATTCAATCAGTTCAATTCAATTCAATTAAAATCTTATGACCCAACCTGACTGTTCACATTTCGCCATAACGTTCACTGGCGAGATCATAATCTGCTTTTAATGTTGTGTATAGAGTTTGGGGAACCCTGAATCTTCCGTGGATCTGGGCTTCCCTTCAAGACTCGACCATCAGTCACTGTCTGCTTGCTTGTGTCACTTCGCATACCTGCAGAGGTGGACAAAGTACTCGACCCCAGTACTTGAGTCAAAGTACAGATACTCCTGGTCAAATATTACTCAACTACAAGTGAAAGTTGCTCAGTCAAAATTTTACTCAAGTTAAAGTACTAGAATACTTGCTTTTAAAAATACTTAAGTATTCAAAAGTACAAATCACAAAGTACATCTTCTAATATCAATACATTGCTGTATTGTTTTCACAGTGCATTTACAGAAGCTTGTAACTCTCTGAAACCACTTATAGAAGCCTATAGAAACATCTATAAAAACGTCAGCACAGAAATGCAATCAAAAACAAAAAGGACATTTATGTTCATTTTCTGATGTAATTGTATTAAAATCACTGCATTAAATTAGATTGAAGCCGACTGTCAGGAGTTCTCCAGGTCTGTTAAATAGCTGAGATTTCTTTCTGTCTTCAGGAGCAGTATATATTACATTAATTATGTGGTATTTTTCACCCTGATAAAAAACAATCCAACATTAAAAGTCTACCTGGAATTATTTCTCTTTTTCTAATTATCATAACATCTCGATATTTAATTTTGTCTTTCTCCTGCTGTCACCATTACTGAGTTTTGTGTGAATGAAAGAGGGAGAGAGAGAGCTCCTGCTATGGAACGCGCCTGGATGACATATGTCCGCTTTTACATCAGTCCCAGTTGAGAGCGAGTACTGTGATTGGTTTCCTTCTGTGAGGAACACAGCGTGTGGCCAATTGCATTTTAGAAAAGAAAAAACATTAACAGCTGTCTTCAAAGCTAACCTGCAATTTCTAACTGGCACAGCTGTGCCGCGTCTCAGTCGCGCCATAGCAGTCGGAACGATTCGCAGCCATTCTAGACAATGCTTGTGTTTCCACCAGAAGCACCGCAGCGCATCTCAGACACTTCCCAGAAGCGGCTCGGCACTCCGGTCCGCTTCAAATACGTACCGAGTCTATTTTTGACGGATGCCGCGTCAGTTAGCACAGAGCAGATCAAACGGGTAGGGAGTCAGACACAGAAAAGGGAGGGGAAATCTGGCTAATTTTCAAAATAAAAGACCCTGTGCAGAGTGATGATCATTAAGACAGACAGAAAAGAAACTATTTAACCACGTAGTCTGCTTATCCATGCTAGAAGCACAACGAGCAATAAAAGAGGACCTGGTCAACAAAATCTGGGCAAGTAAACATGATCAGGCTGGCAAAACACTCCGCTGCTGAAACAATCTGACACGCTGCTGCAGGAGAGACATGCAGCCGTGCAGAGGACGGAACAAAACTGCGGCGCACACACAACGTTACAAAGCTGCGTCTGGTGGAAATCCCCAGTAAAAGTAACGAGTAACGACAACCCTCCTAGAAATGTAGTGTCAAAAGTACAATATTTGTCTTTGAAATGTAGTGAAGTCATAAGTCATAAGTTCCCAAAAAAACAAATACTCAAGTAAAGTACAGATACTCAAAAAATGTACTTAAGTACAGTACTCAAGTAAATGTACTTTGTTACTGTACACCACTGCATACCTGTGGTCTCGTCATTATCCCGCGGGCAGCAATGCCGGCGGGATTATGTGCACACCAAAGAGAGTAAAAGTTGCCTTGTGTGTTTATAAATGGAATAAATAAATCACCATTTTGATGCAGACTGTGAGGAACCAGGTTGATCGTCATGTAGGTCAGTGTCTGGCTCTGGTGGTTCAAACAAGTAGGGCTTGGTCAGTCCAATGAGGCTACCAGCGTTAGCGACCATTGTCTCCTCCTTGTACAAGACACAGAGGCAGGAACCCTCCCATACGTGGGCGTGGTTTCAGCGCCTCTAGCGGACACGCCCCCAGCGTCTCATAGCAGAGAAAACTGATCATTTTTTCATTATTTTGAGACCTAATTTTATATGCTTAGCATTTTTTTAATCATTCAAATTTGGCTGGGTGATTAATAACACATGTTTCTGTGGTGTGACAAACTCAGAACACACATTTATTGCTACTTTACACTGTCTTTAAAAGGATATTCCACTTTACACGATAATCCACTCAGTATGTACTCACCTTTATGCCGATGTGAAGATGGGTGAAGATCTTCAGTTCACAAAACAATCCTGGAGTTTCAGCAGAAAACAGGGTTGCAGCCAAATCCAGTACAATGGCAGTGAATGGTGACCATGGATAAAATATTTAAAAAAAAACACAAAACAAACACAAAATGTCTCCATCCTGCTCGTGTGGTGTGATCCGAGTGTCTGTGAGCCACGACATTAAAATTTAACCACAAAAGATGCCATTTACGCCATGTTTTTAGCCGAAATGTCATGTAGCCGATAGGCTGTAAACATGGTGTCGATCTTGTGATATTTTCACACATGCGTCCATTAAGAGATATACGAAGTCTCGCGAGATTGACGCCATGTTTACACCCTACCGCCTAAATTCTACAGTGACATTTGGCTAAAACTGGCGTAAATGGCGTCTTTTGTGGTTAAATTTTAATGTCGCGGGTCACGGACATTTTGTGTTTGTTTTGTGTTCTTTTTTTTAATGTTTTAAACTGGGTCACCATTCACTGCAATTGTACTGGATTTGGCTGCAACCCTGTTTTCTGCTGAAACTCCAGGATTGTTTTGTGAACTGAAGATCTTCACCCATCCTCACATCAGCATAGGGGTGAGTACATACTGAGTGGATTATCATGTAAAGTGGAATATTGCTTTAAACATAGTAGGTCTACATTTTATTAAAATTTAGGCAATGATATACTTAACAAAGCAACAGGAATTATTCACTTAAGTCTGTCAATTCATACTCCTAACCCAAGTCCAACTACTGCATTTCATTAAAAATTAGGCACAAAATTAAGTATTAGATAAAATAAAACAAGATTAATACAAATCAAAACTAGTCAGAAGGGAGCAAAACCAATGATTAAAACTTTAATTTTAAAACTAAATTTAAATAAACCTTAACTTGTCTCCATCACTGCAACAATGGCAGACAGCCCCAACACAGGCTGTGCACACTTCCAGCACCATGGAGAGCACCTGGCGAAAACACAAGAATAGCAAGGGCCTAGTTTTACAATCAAGCACAACACTGGGGGCCATAATATTCTATTTTATATTCTAAACAATATTAATTTTACCTTTGATGTTCCTCTTGACATTATACTTTTTGTTTGAGCATGCAGTTTATAATGAGGCTGTCTCCTAGAGCGCATAGGTGCAGAATTCCTTACAGCTGTATCCAAGTTGCTCGTGACTTGAATTTCACACTTGGTAAGCTCCTGTGTGATTGGGAGTGTGGCAGTGTGGTCAAAGCTCATTATTTCAGCTGCTGTCATGCTGTCTATCTGACAGTCATCTTTAGTTTTCAGTAGTAATGTGCTCCAGTGGCGAACTGTGAGTATTAGAGCTGGGACTTCAGTTCCACGTAGCATAGATCTCCAGTTCTATTATTTCTGTCTACCAACACAGCTCTGTCTGCTGTGCTGCAATGTGGGAAGCAGCTTTGGAAAAAAAAAGATTCAAGATTCATTGTTTTCTAACAGACCCGGTGATGAGCACAATCTCAGTCTCCTAAATAACACAGTCCTTTGCAGATCCTTTGCCACGATGATAAAGTCTGCCTTTAAAAAGGCAGCGCTATCAAGTTAAACACCTAGCAGCAGTGTCAGTCTCATCTGCTTCGTCTTCAGCAAGATATCTCTGTCCTTCAGGAAGATTTTTGGTCCCACCCACTGTAAGTCAAAATGTGATTGGTTAATTCACTTGTCTCTTTCTAAACAAAAATACAGGCTGTGGCCTTCTGTCTCAGTGATGAAGTCCTAACCAATGAGTGAGCCAGCTCAAACCTTTCTCTGCCTAGAGACAACAACAAAAAATCTGATTAGATTGGACTCTATGTTGCAGTCACCCTTTCATTTCTGAAGCAAAGTTGATAGAAAATGAGGTTGAAATTAGAATTAGAAGAGAAAGGCCTAATAAATAATTGAAATATAACATTTGAAAAACTGATATTTTAGGCCTTCTCTGAAGGCCTAGAAGGCCCTCAGGTTCCCCCTCCGATGTGCTTATAGATTGTTACATCTCTTTTTGACCATGTTTCTTGTAAGCCTCTCGTGTGCTGTGCATTTTGAGAAGACGGCGACAGATTGACCTGACTGCACCTGATCCGTGTGTGCGCAGTTTGACTGATGGCACGTACGCAGCCTCATGACAGCCTTCGCTGCTGTCTTCACAGCCATTGTATAAAAGCCCTTATCAGAAAAAAATCTCTTACAGTGTTTTCCTTTGACAATTATAGCCAATCAAAATACAGAACATCGCCTCAATATGTGGGACACAGACCAAAGGATAAAAATATTGTGCATCCTCCCAAGAGCACCACTTACTTTCCTTTTCAGGTCTAACATCACCTGTTACGTGTCAGAGATTTGTTGCTTTGTGGTTTGCACACAGCACTTCAGTCTGCTGCCCCTCTATGAGTTTGCTGGGGTGTTTCACATGCAGATTCCACTACCAATGATAAGCAGAGCCTGTTTTCCACACAACAGGGCAGCACAGTGTAAGGCACTACTTACTCTCTCTTTAGTTCATACTTAATGGTCATTAACTAGGCATCCAATGAAACATAGTCTTGTCTTTCAAGAATGTGAAAAAATGGAATAAGATAAATGAGAAAAAATGTAAGCATTTTAATAGCAATGGGATGTAGTATGTTGGAGTGAGCTGGGTTCCCCAGAGCTCAGAGTAGAGCTCTGCTTCCCCCTAGTGGACTGATCCATCCTCCCTGTAGTAACTCATCATTCTGCAGGTATCAGTCAACAATGACATTTCCCAGCAAATCAGTATCTCATCATTTGTAGTCAACACAAAAAGACACTAAGATCACAGAGTAATGCTCTGTTCTGAGAGAAAACAGTCTACAGCTAAGTGTGATGAGCTGCACTAAACCATGCTATATCATAATATTTAGTTCAGCATATTATTATTGCAATTATAAATAGTGCTAATAATATAATAGTAACAATAATGATGCTAATAATAATGACGATGATGCTAATAATAATGATGATGATAATAAGTAGCAGAGTGGATAGAAAAGCATCAATAAAAATAAAATATAGCCGCGAGCGGCAATCTGCGGGTTCTAACCTGTTTCGCCCCAAACCAGCCACCGTGACCCTCGCCACCCAGCGTGACCCTCATCTGCCGTAGTGCAAGACGTTCCCCACTCTGTCCCTGAAAGCTCCAAGCAATACATACTCTTTCCAAGTCACACATCAGTTTGGGAAAAAAACGGGAATATCTGGGAATGTTGGTGGCGCCCCCTATGTGCCAATCTCAAAGTCTTTTTTTGGGTGTGTTCTTGGTCCCCTTCTGATGATATTTACCCAGTTTTGTGACCATCGGAAAACGGTTAGCATCTTACAGCCGATATTCGCTAAGCCCCACCCTTTTCAAGGATACTTTTCTTGACGGCAGCCATGTTTTTCGTCCGATCTTGCTCATTTATAATAGAAATGAGTGTCTTGGTCCCCCGATGCCTCATACCAAGTTTGGTGTTGATAGCACAAATATTTCAAAAGCTTATTCATTTTACTGTTTTTAACATTATTAAAATTAGCAAAAAATCCGTAAGGGCGGCGTTCATGGTGCAAGAGGCTTTTTTGTAGAGGATAATCAGGAGGATGTGTGTGTAAAATTTCAAGTCAATAGCACTTGCGGTGCGGCGGGCAGAGCCTTTCAAGCTTTACACTCTATGTTATAGCGCCCCCATAAGGCCGATTGGGACCATTTTTTTTAGCAGTATTTGGATGTCATTTATAGTCCATGTACCACGTTTCATGTCCCTAGGTCCTTCCAGCTGGTCATAAATTAATAATAACGAATAGGCCACGCCCACTTTCACCCATCAACATGGCACTCAAGATATTAGTTAATAGCCACCCCTAGAGCAGGCATACCAAATTTGGTGAAATTCCATCCAATGGTCTTTGAGATACAGATGTGTGGCATTTATAGCGCCCCCTATAGGCTGAGCTCAAAATGCTTTGGTAGGCAGCTTCCAAGTCTCATTATGGACCCACCCACCAAGTTTGGTGATGATAGGTGAAAGGGTGTGGGAGTTATGGCCAATCAATTCTAAGCTCCGCCCACAGTGAAGATTCATTGGTCCGTAGCGGCCATGTTTTTTGACCAATCTGGCTCATTTATAATAGAAATGTGTCTTGTCAACCCCCAAAGCCGTGTACCAAATTTGGTGTTGATGGAGTCAAAATTTCACTTTACTGTTTTTCAAATTATGCAAATCAGCAAAAAATCTAGTTAGGCGGAGCTTCATGGTCCCATTGGCTTTTTTGTAGAGGACATTGAGCTGGACCTGTGTGTCAAATTTCAAGTCAATCAGACTTATGGTGTGTAGGGGCGTGGCCTCCCCAAAAAATAATTTTTAAACCTTAATTATAGCGCCACCATGTGGCCGACTGGGCTAATATTTTAATAAAAGTTGATGCACATCATTTCCAATCATTGGGCCAAGTTTCAGGTTTCTGGCTCATTCCAGCTCACGGGAATTTGAGCTCAAGCGGCAGACAACAAAAAATAATAATAATAAACCGGTACAATCTTAGAAGGGTTCTACCCCTTCGGGGTTAGAACCCCAATAAACCGGTACAATCTTAGAAGGGTTCTACCCCTTCGGGGTTAGAACCCTAATAAGTAAACAAGTAATATAAACATATAAATATAAAATATGCATTACACATAGGAAATTTTGATATACAATCATAATAATACACCTGAGTGAAAGGATTCCAAAGTTTAAATCTATTAACATGTACTTTTTTAGTTTATATTTTGCTTCAGTCTGTATTCCTGAATAAATTTAGTTCAGTTACTATGATTTGAACAGCTGGTTACTGCTTAGTTTGGGATCTCTGAGCATATTTGCACAAAGCTGCCATTTGTCTACCTTGTGCAGGTGCAGAAGAGTGACTTGATATCAGGCAGTGTCATCATCATTTCATTGTGTTGTTGTCCCGCAAAGCATAAAGCTTCACATGACTTGGACAGTTTTCTTTGTGAAAGGCAGGATACAATTGTCAAGTTCATCTCATCACCAAGGATGACAACTAAAACAACATCTGTTGTGTTGCGATCTCCTGATTGGTTAAAAGCTGAAGGGAACATTCTGTAGTTCAAGAATGTTCCCAGTTCAAACCATAGACTATAGAAGTGGACGGAGCTTCTGGCTCTGAAAAATGAAGCCAATGCGGAAGTGCAGTAACGCTGTATTCTCACCGAAATCCAGCAGGGGGCGCGTGAGCTGGTTGCAAAAAGAAGCCCGGTTCCATTGACACCCGTTCTAAAATGCCGAACTTTACAGCTGAAATAAACATATTTATAGCCCGTGTCAAAAAACGATTTTGGTCTCTATCGCTAATATCCCCCACCATGTTCACTGAACCAGACTTGAATTTTCATATAAGTCATTCGTTGATTTTATATTAAGGCTTAAAGTTCTGTATAATTAGGGGCATGGTTTCGTGATTGACCAGGGTTTATACAGAGATTCTTAAATTGAATTTACTACCTTTTTACTACCTATTTTACTACCATCACAATATTTTTACTACCAGCACGGCTTCAAACTTCAACTGTAGCAGTGTAAAGTGTTAAGTAAAGTGACAAGTAAAGAAATGAAATATCTTTCCAAAATGAATTAATAACATATTTTATCACAATTTAATGAGGTAATTATAACTTAATTTCAACACTGGGAGGGAGAGAGATAGAGAGAGAGGGAGAGATAGAGAACCAGAGAGAGCGAGAAAGAGAAAGTCAGGAGAGGTTCTGTAGGTGTATGTGAGTGTGCATGTGTGTTAGGGCAAGTGAGTGAGTGAGTGGCTAGTGGCTAGTGGACTCCCTGTGGGAATTAAACACCTTCACCCCATCCAGGTAATATTTATAGTTTTCTTGCAGATGTTGCAAAAAGCTTCTCGGCTGTTTCCAACTACTGGCCTAAGCCAGTCTTTAAACCATAGACTGTATAAAACATGGACGTAGCACCCGTGACGTCACCCATTGGTTTCGGGGAGTCGGTTTTGTGACCAAATCATGGGCATTTGAGCTGCGCCATCTTGGATTTTAGTGGGAGTGTACTTTCCATATTTGGCGGAGAGGCGGTTACTCTACGGGTCAGCCGGCCGAGAACCCGCCCACTTAGCTCGGAGCAACCGAGCTAGCCTAAGGCTAATCAGCTAATCAGCTAGGCTAATAAGCTAAGCGGCAGCTACACGCAGCTACATCCACCACACGACAGTCCCCGAGTCCGACCCGACTAGCTCGACCCCGTGCGACCGCGACACACAGCGAGCGCTTGTACCCTATTATTTAACTGTGAAACAATCATTATTATTTCATATTAATAAAATATATTAAAACATTAAAAAACATTATTATTATTGCCATTATTATTAATGATAACAATAAAAATAATGATAATAATAATATATCAAAATGTTTAATATTTAATATTTACCGGCTTTCACCGCTGCCTCCATCCACTATCCACTTACAGTTACAGCAGCACGCAAACAGCAGCAACTGCTTACTGATGGAGCTGCTCTGTCCATGCAATGTCGGACTTTTTAAACAGAAAAATAAATGCAATAAACGGACTCTGAGAGCACGAAACACACCGCAACAGCGTTCCTACCATTAGCTGCTCCGGTCCTCTATCTGTATCAGCAGCGACCATAAATCGGCAATTAAATTAAGTCATAAGCCAGCGGCAAAATATGATAATACATGCTGATCAGTGCAAACATCCAGGTAAAATAGTGAGAAATTTACTTACCAAAAAAACTGCAACACAGACTCCTTCGACGGTCGGTTAGTACAGTCTACACTACAACAAACCATATTGTCACAAAACCTATCCGAACATTGGCAAACACTCACGGACACTGCAGCCCCTGTCAACCGCTGGAGGTAGCAGGAGGCCGCTGGATGTAGCCGTCTAGCTCAGCCGATGCTTTAGCAAAGAGCTAACTGCCAGTGCCTGTCTATGGAGCTGTCACTCAACGTAACCACGCCCTAATTTATGCAAGAATTTTAAGCCTAAATAAGACTAAAACGGTTGTGGTACAAAAAAATTCACCCCCCACACAGTGTTCACGGAGGTGGAAACTATCAATAGAGACCAAAAACAAAAAATGTACCAGGCTGTAAATATGTTTTTTAGGTTGTAAAGTTGGCTATTTTAACATGGGGGTCTATGGAGAATTGCTCACTTCTGGAGCCAGCCCCCAGCGGCAGCCGAGGAACTGCAGCTTTTTGAATGCGGAAGTGATCCTCACTGCTGAAACCTACAACTCCCCCCTTGCTTTAAACCGAGCGTCCTCCAGCCAGAGGTCCGAAAACTTGCACTTGCCCATATTTACTTGGTAAACTCGCGCGGAGCAGAGGTTTGGTGGCAAGCTAAGGTACCAGCTTGAGCTGCCCGACGCGCGCGGCACCCAATGTACACGTCGCGTGACGTCATTCCATTCACTCAGGTCCTACTCGCAACATAACAATAAATTCATGCAAGTTTAGTAAGGAAATAGGCCTGCACACGTAAGTTACCCTAATTGAAAAACATATAGACCCAGTTAGATGGGGCTTTGAAAATTTACTACCTCATCAGATGACGTTTACTACTTTTTACTACTTTTTACTGGCCTTAATTTGGCATAATTTAATTTACTACCTTTTACTACCTTTTACAACCCCGCAGCAACCCTGTTGACAGGCATAGTGCCCTATGGTAGTGCCACTCACTTGCTCCCATAGACTATACCGCCTATGCCTCACCCACACAGTCTATGGTCCCGCCTATGGTCCCGCCCTGCTCCACCGTCTCAACCAATCATATTCACATCCGGTTTCAAAACTGTCAAAATGGCGCTGGCCAAATCTGAAGCTCGAGGCTTCAAAATGGGTGTTCAGAAACCAATGGTTGACGTCATGAAGGCTCCGTCCACTTCTATATACAGTCTATGGTTCAAACATAAGCCTGGATTTTATGCAGCTTTTTAATGTAGACCAATAGAACAGAAATGGAATCTAATTGTAAATTAATATTTATGGCTATTTTCCACCTCATAATTTCTGTCATGGTTACCAAGTATGTATTTAAAAAGAACAGTTCACTCAAAAATGAAAATTCAGTCAATATCTACTCACCCCACCAAAGTTTCTCTTAACTGTTTGGGAGGAAATGACATGATGATCCTGTGAGGAAACATAGGGAAAATTGTACCAGGGTGGCGATTTCCTCCACCAACTTGAGAGATATTGCTTTTTCAACTGTATGGGCATTTGTTAAAACTTATTAGGCTCATATTGTAAAGTCAAATACTTGATTCTGAATTTTGGTCAATTACGACATTCTAAGGTCTGTTATAATTGAATAGCAGACAGTTGCTATGGATGCAGTTCTAATCATAGACTCTGGAGGAGCAATAAAATCATTTAAAATTAATATTTTGTATATTTTGTGCCAAATTACTGACATAAATAAAAAGCAAATAGCCATGTAATAAGGAGGATAATGTACAGTGAAGCTGATTCAACACCCCTCCACTTGGCAGGGTTTACTTTTTCCCTTATATGGGACAGTCATCGTAAAATAAAGACTGAACATGCTCCAGACAAATCATGTGACTAACAGTCTTGCACACTGTATGTCTGTGCTGGAAAAGGAAAACACTTAATTGTTACAAGAGTAACTTTAATTTCACATTTCATTTCCACACACAGTTACATACCTCCACATATATATGTGTGTATAGACTATTTCCAGTTTTGTGGGCCCATTCGTATTGACTCAAAGTCCTTCTGGTGGTGCCGTTCACAGAGTTCTGCATGTTGGTCAAGATCCCAGAAAGACATGGTTGAAATAAAACCGCTTTCTACAGATGAACATCGCAAACACGACTACAGTTTTTAAAAGTCAGTCAAACAGCATATTTAGTGAAGAGAATCTGCATCTCATCAAATGGTCCTTAAACTCCTGAGGTCTACGGTGTATGTGTGGTGTGTGTGTTGCGTTCCATTGTCTCCTCACTGTCAGCACTGACAGACTGCTGCTCTGCCAACATGTCTGTTAACTTCAGTTCGAGCACTGGATCCCGGGACTCGGGTGACACCTGCAGGAAAAAAGCAGAACTGTGATCATCTGCTCCAGAGTATTACACAGGGCTGAAGCTTTTCTCCTGATTTTAAAATGGATTTCCTGGGAATATATCCCTCTTTTACTGGGATTCACAATATTTGTCACAGTAAATTATGTTTAAACTTAAAGACAGCACTGCAGATAATCACTAAATGTCATCTAGTTTTTGAATGCTATTCTTTGGCTTATGTGGTGGTAGAACAACAATTCCTTTTAAAAGTACCTTTTAAGTTGGACAAAACACACTGTCAACTAATGATGCAGTACTCCAGATTGTTCTTTGTCTTGAGAACAGTCTAAAGACCACTTTTTGAAGGTCTCATCTCGGTCTCATACAAAGAGGACTCTGGATTTAATTTCAAGATCAGAACTGCAGGGATATCATTACGGGGGCTTTCACAGTTATCTTGTTTGGTCTGGTTAAAATGGGTCACAGTTCATTTTCCAGGTTTGTGCAATTTGTTTGGGTGGGTGTTAAAGCCATCTATTGAACCTTGGTGTGGACCAAACAATTTGATCTTTTCAACCAGTCTCAATCCAGTTTCAAACAGACTCTGGTCTGGAAGCTGTGATTTTAGCATGATTTTAGAAGCTAAACTGCTAATAAATTCACCTGCTGATCATTAAATCTATTTATATAGGACATGTAACCTATATTTATACAAATCATTTAGTTGGATGTGTGGATTTCAGCACAGGTGTATTTTCTGATCAAAAGCTGTTAAAATTGGTGTGCTTGTATCCAACTCCATGTGCTTTGTTTGATTAAAAGCTGGGTGAAAGCGATCCCACAGCAGGGCAGTATTTTTCCAATGCACTCTTTTTTTCTCTCTCTCCAAACGAGGGTTAACAAAAATCACTCTGCTTTCTGGTTATTTTTTTTTCTCATCACAACTTTTCTATAAACTCAATATGGAAAGATGTGGGGCTGACAGCAGCACTGCAGCAGCAACGCTGTCGGTGTGTGGACACCATGCCTGTACGAATCACAGCAGTTCAGTGAGGTGTGCAGTGAACTGTAGGCTACAAGATGGTTCCCTTTCATTCTGTCTCTACCTGTTAGTCATAATTCATAGCATGTGGTGATTTGATCAATAATGCTTATAACTGGTTATTTCCTCGTGAGCTCTTTGTGACACCAGAGAACATAAATGTACACATCAGAGGCATAAAAGTGTTGCATAAACTTCTGTCAATCTCTGAAATTTGATTTCCTCACATGGTTCCTAATGACGGAGGATGACAATCACAAAAACTGTCCAATCAATGAGTTCCCTGTCAGTCTATATAACCTCATGTTTACTCCTCCTGGTGTGTTTCTAAAAAGACCTCCAACCCCCCTCTACATGCACTCTGAGAAAGTGAATGTGAGAGACAGAAGAAGCTGTGGCTATCAGTGAGATGTCAGACAAATCTTCTATAAGAAAATTCCAGGTTACAAAGAGTTGATCTGGAAAATGGTGTCCAAAAAAAAAAAAAAAAAAAAAAAAAAAAAACCCACATAAGTGTGTACATTTCACCATACAAACTGAAATGGCAGCGACTACATCAAACTTTAGAATGGAAGTATGAGGAAAGCAAAGTGTAAGTGCACTAGCAAAGCAAGCTTTTTGCTTGTGATGTAGCTAATGTGTATATATGGTTACATTACACCAATGTTAGCTAATGTCAGCTCCAACATAAACTCTGCACACTGTAGTATCGCTCCCTCACTTGGGTCAGAGAGCAAAAAATGTAATCCTTGATCTGACCCAAGTTCGTCCTGCCTTGATCTTTGGTCTCAACCACTCAAAGTCTTGGTCTGCATGTCATTAGTCACTCAACACTTTTCACTTGCCCTCGGGCAAATTCCCACTGCCATCATAATTATTGTTCCATTTGTCTGCAAACCTGGAGTGAACTTGGTGAGATTGTGATATTTGTGCTGCTATAATGCATAAAATTGGTGAATAAACTTCAGCAAAGCAAACTTCAAAAGCTTCAAAAGGATAGTGCTTTAAAATGCTGCATCAAAGTTCATCAAGGTGGGAGCGCCAGACTACAGCACCTCTTGTATTTCAAGTCATTTTGCATTTTTTAAACAGTCAGTTGCCAGTTAATGGATGTAGGCTGTAAAGAGCAAAATTAACCCAAAGTCACCGCCCTAGATACAACTTGTTACCGACTGCTAAAGACACATTTGCCTCTTTGAAATGAGTCTGCAGGTATTTCTGATGATCTGTAATAAGAAGTATAATGCTAAACTACAATTGGCAGTTGATCCATGATAGTTTGGGCTCAAAGTGAACGAGGGGAAGTGTGTTTCACTTAAATCCCCACTCCTCCCCCACCCATTGCTTTACAAGGGGGATGTATGTGGGATGTGTGCTGTTAGGTTACACCACAGGTTGAGGGGCAGCGATGAATGAAATGCAGCAATGGTCTGGTCTTGGTCTCAATACACTCTGGTCTTGGTAAAGACTCTGTCTTAGGGTGTTTTCACACCTGTAATTTGGTTCGTTTGGTCCGGACCAAAAGGAAAAAAAGAAACATTGTTGCATTTTAGTCCTGGTGTGGTTTATGTTCACAGTGACTTTTTACAAACGAGGAAACATGCAGTTTTACAGACTGAAAGGTAACTAACTGATTGGACAGTTTTGGTTATTGTCATCCTGATCAAAATCAAATTCCAGCAACTGACAGAGGTTTATGCCGCACTTTAATGCTTCAGATGTGTTCATTTAAGAGCTCACAACCAACCAGTTCTAGGCATTATTTCACAAATCGCAGCTTGTTATGAATAATGACTGACAGAAACAGGATGAAAAGGAGGCGTCTTGTAGCTTACAGGACACTGAACACCTGTGCGAATCTTGCTGACCTGCTGTGGCTCGTGTGCAATGTCCGCACAAAGGCACTGCAGCTCTGGGTCTGTCTGCCCTACTGTAGATCTTTCTATATTGAGTTTACAGAAATGTTAGAAGGAGAAAAAAAGAATAAAAAGAAAGCACCAGGATCTTTGTTTTTCAGAGAGTGAAAGAGGGAGTGCTGCCCTTCACGCCTTTTTGCCTTTATTGCAATAGGGATAGCTGAAGAGATGGAAAGGGGATAGAGAGAGAGAGGGGCTGACACGCAGCAAATGGGCTGCAGGCAGGAGTTGAACCAGCGGCCGCTGCAGAGGACTGACAGCCTCAGTACATGGGATGCACACTCTACCAACTGAGCTATAGCGGCACCCCCAATGCCATACACTTTTAATCTGACAAGGCACACAGAGTAGGATACAAGCACAGCAGTCTGAACAGCTGTTGACCTGTTGTTAATCAGGGAAAATACCTGTGCTAAAGTAGTTACCGGTTACAAAATTAATTTCATAAATATAGGCTTTACATGCCTTATCAATTATATGATCGCATCCTGAACAGATTTAACCATCAGCTGATGGATATTAGCAGTTTAGCTTTTGAAATCATGCTAAAATCACTTCCTATATCATGAAATCCAGTGGTTGGTTCGTTTGCTTTCACGCCATAAATGAACAGTACCAGAGTTCCCTTAGAACCGCCCCGAGACCCACCTTTTCAAGCGGACTCAACCTGATTCTTTGGTTTGCACCAGGGTTCGACTGACAGCTTTCACACCAGCACAAATGAACCACACTTGACGGGCAAATGGACCACAGTCCGTTTAACCGGACCAAACGAGGTAGATGCAAAAATGCCTTTACTTCAGGTGTTCTTGACTACACCATTGCTGTCAACTATATATAACTGTCAGACTCTTGACCAGTTTTAACCACCAGTTTTAACCACAATCAAGTGGTTACAGGGGACTAGTGCTGTCCTGAGGTACTGTATGGAGGCACATGTATTGCCATTTCATTGTCACATCATTATTTACTACTATTATAAATAGGCTATAGTAATAATAATAATAATAATAATAATAATGATAATGATGATGATGTTATTATTATTATTACTACTACTACTACTAATATTATCATTATTATCATCATCATTATTATTATTATCATTATTACAAACCAGGCACTTTGTTTTGCGGCAGAGAAAGAAAATCCGTCTGATGAATCCATTTCAGCATGTTATTTCTTTGGTTTGACAAAGGGGAATGTTGTTGTTGGACACAGTACAGCTATATCCTCTCCCAAGAGGAGAGCAAGAGCACAGGAAGCCAGATGGGTGAGCCATCATAGTATAGACTTAGTTGTAAAATCTGGGCTATTTGTGAACATGATGCTGAACATCACTCTCTATTCTGATTTGGAGATGGAGCCTCCAGTCTGCAGGTCTGATTACAACAATGAAAGTGCCAAAATATTACAAAATCTCTACACATTTGGCTGGGGTGTAGCAACTTGCTAGCATAGCTAGGTTTTCAGTTTGGCCATTTCAAGACAAGACTTGCTTTGTATAATTTTGCAGCCTCCAATGCTTTGAAATACTTTTGCTCTTTGTAAAATAATGAAGCCAAAAAAGGCTGATTTTATTAACATTAGTTGTTATTAGGTTAGTATCAGCAGCACCTTGATTGAGTGGGTGGCAGCCCTAGTCAGTACTTCTACTTTTAGCAAGACTCTTACAACAGGAGCTCCTCTCCTTCTCAGCATGATGCCATCTTTAAGTAAAGCCTTCCCAGTCTCCTCAAACAGAGCAGAGTCATCCAGCTCATTGTGGCTCTTTAACTCTGTGTACTTGTCTACAAACCTGTAGAATCAAAGTGAGAGGACAACAGACATTTAGCAACTCTAGCATGGAATAATGTTTTATTTATTTTGTAACATACTGTACTGTAAAAGACAAACCCTACACCTAACTATATAATTTAGACACTTTCATGCAACTAGAGGGGAAAAAACATACCTCTGACAAGTAGAAAAAAAGTTGGACTTTGACAGATCAAAAGGTCGAGGACCAGTCGCGTACTGCTCATAGAACTTCCTGGAAGACAGACAGTTATGGGTGAGTGGAGTCTGCAAAAACATCTTACAACAACTCTTTAACAGCTGTTTCCCATCCCAGCAAAGATATTTTTTCCAGATGAGTTCGGAAAGTATTATTACTGTTTGACTCAAAAATGAAACGAGCCACTTAAGAAAGATAATCTTAACCTGGAGCCAAAGTTGTTTTTTTTGTTGCTCGGTCTATACCCAAAAGGACATAATATAAATCACCACAAGCAAATCTTCATAAACATCTGTTTATTACAAGCCAAAAGAGTGAATGCTCTAACGTGGAAAAAGATGGGTAAACCAAGTATCACACAGTGGTTTAAAGAGCTATCTTTATGTTTGCCTTTGAAAAGAATTACATACACTCTTAAAAGTAAACAAGAGCTGTTTGAAAAAGTGTGGGGGAGGTATATATAATATGTGAATAACAATGACTTATCTCACCTAATGAAGGAACCTTGAGGTGGGCATTTACACCCTCTGCTTAATTGTATTCACTTAACTCATGATTTTGAAGGATTGCTATATATCACTTGGATGAACTCATGAGCCTTCACTTAAGATGACCTCTTAACCATCATGTTTCGCTTTGTTTTATTTCTACTGTTCGTATTATTCAAATGTGACTACTGATGCAGAGACTGATGCCCATAAATGGGCACAAGAATGTAATTCAAGTTAAGATTCATAGATGCATGTGTGCATGTGTGCAACTCTTTATTTGAATTTTGGATTTTATCCTCTCACCATCATTATCACTTACTTTTTTTTTATTTTATTTTTTGTAAAGTTGAAACTCAATAGATATATTGGTTAAACAAAAAAAAAAAAAAAGAATGACAATCACCAGAACAATCATTTTGTCAAAAACTAGAAGCTGGCAAATATCGCTTTAGTTACAATAAGCATCACAATCTTATGGCCTATTTCTATGGCAACAAGAATGCTCAGGTAGGATTCCCAAAGTCACAGCCTACAGGGTTTCACTCAGAATCAAAAGTGGCAGCTTTTTTAAAAATCAGATGGAGTCCCTGCATTTTGTTGTAGTGATGCACTTTGTTGAGACATACAGTCAATTATAATGACCTCTGGCTGTTTTGTGTGAGCGTGTGTTTAAATCTACATTTTATGAGATGCACAGAACTTGTCTTACTAGAGCTGCTGAACAGCTCTGATTTCTGTACCTCAACCTGCTGCTGCTGAAACGTTATTACTGAGGACAGGGACTTGGACAGGAGGACTCAAATTTCATTACAAATTCCAGCTTTATTAGTTTAACTTTTACTTTCTAAAACTTTGGAGAGCTATTTTGTTTTCTTGTAATTTTCAGTTAACTTCATAAGACATGCTGCTGAGAGCTCCCTGTACTCTTTGGTAGATGTTAAAAATTGTCAGATCACAGGAGGTGCAATCTTTCTTACAAACAAAAATGTGTGACAGCATAGCATTTTAAATTGAATATTATCATGCTGTGGAGATGTCCTGGCCTACACATCATATTCTACACCAGGGCTATTCAATTACTTCGGAACTGGGGCCAGTTCATGAAACTGAGGCCAAATAAGGGGCCAGAAAATATGAGTAATCACGGTAACAAATAAAGAAATTTTAACAAAGTACTGAAGGAGTTAATATATTCTATTTTGTATATGCATAACAACATATGTGCATTGTGTTATACTAAGACACATAGGTCCAAGGCACTGTTAAATTCAAATGGCAAAACCATGTTCAAAAATCAGACCAAGTGAGCCATATCCAAGCCATATTACACAGACATTTATCAGACAATATATCAGACAACTTAACAATCAGTCTAGGTGAGCCATATCACATATATTTAATATTTCACTAATTTGAATGGCAGGCAACATCAGATTTAACTCCACCAACAAAAATAAAGCCAAAGTGTGGTACTGAATAGAATTCTAACAACATAATGCTGCATGCTATTTTATCAAGGCAAGGTATTTCAAATTGCATCACTCTGTTAAATGAATGAAATTGTAAATAACTGATATGGCACATGGACTGACAGACAACTTAAACTCCAAATGCACCAACAAATACAAAACAAGACTACATACTATGCTACTGAATAGAATAATATCAACTAACAGTGCATGGTATTTTATCAAGGCAAAATGTTTCAAATTGCATCCAACAATAATCACTTCATCCAGGTTAGTCCTGTTAAGACATGAGAAGAATCAATTTAACAGTCCCTTAGTTGACCTCTCTTGACAATACCAGTGTTAAAACTGTTCCTCTGCTCTAACTACTTGGCCAAAAGCAGACACACTGATAAGGAGATTTGGTGAGGGGTTTTCATTCTTATCTGTCCATGTTGAAATTGCACCAGACACCTCAATATTCCAAGAGTACCTTCCTGCAGTAAAGATGGCAGACAAGGCGCCGCCATATATCCAATCCATGCCGGAAGTCACAACCGGAAGTTGGTCTTCTTCGTGTCCCTCTCCAACATTCAGTCCAGCTGAGCCATACCACATCAAGAATCATACTGTTCAAAAATCAATCGTCATGGGTCGGACGTTTAGCTCAGTGGGTAGAGCGTCTGACCCATGTATGGAGGCTGTCAGTCCTCTGCAGTGGCCGCTGGTTCGACTCCCGCCTTCGGCCCTTTGCTGCGTGTCATCCCCTCTCTCTCTGCCCCCTTTCCTGTCTCCACTTCAGCTGTACTATCGAATAAAGGCAAAAATGGCCAAAAAAATAACTTAAAAAAAAAAAAAAAAAAAATCAATCCTCATTGCTTGCTTGACTAACATGCCTGTTACCTTGCATGTAGTTTGCCAACATTTGCCATCTAATGAGAGAAATGGCATTTTTTTGACTTAGCAAGAGCAGTGAAGTCAGGTTTATATGTCGTCAGAGCAATGCGCAAGCAGTGTTGCGGATGCTGGTCAGTGAGAGATATGTGATTGTGAGTTTTAATGGTATTCATGTGTGAGAATGATGACTCACAAGTGTATGCTGAGCAAAACATTGTCAGAAGAAAAAGTGCAAGAGTGTGGAAATTTCTCTTGGCCGACTTCATGAGTTCAGAATTTTTCAAAACCTGCCAGCTGCAATGACTGTCGCAAGTCTTCTGATGACTGAATGTCAATGAGTTCCAGTTGTAAAGGCACCTCGTCCAATGACATTACCAGCTCCTTTGCTTTCATTGGAAAGTCTGCCTCAACATTCACACAGAAAGGGTCCTTCACAAATGTCATCACTTCATAGGGGATGCTGAAATCATCAAACCTAGTGGCAAAGTTGTTTTTCAATGAGTCAATAAAGCCTGACATTACGACATCTCCTTCGTAATTTGTAGGCCTGATTTCCTCAATGTGGGGAAGTGGAGCATATTCCCTGGACAAAGATCAGCAGAGAAAAGTGAGAGCTTTATTTGAAAAGCATGAAGTCTCTCCACAAGCTGCGTGACTGTTTTATCTCTGCCCTGCAGTTCCATGCTGAGTTGGTTCAAATGATGGAAAACATCGCTCAAAAAGCAAACAGCAGCATTAAACTCGTTATTTTCCATCAGACAGAAACTTTCCAGCTTTTTTCAGCTTTGAATTCCGGAGAAACACCCACAATCTCCTCTCTTAGTTCACAAAATCGTTTCAATGAGTTTCCTTTGCTAAGCCATCTAATGTCATTGTGATTGAGCAAATCTTTGTATTCAGCTGACATGGCAGTCAGCAACTTGCGGAAAAGTCAGTGCTGTAAGCTGGAGGTACAACAGATAAAGTTTATAATTGCCATGACAGAGTCCATGGTCTCTTTTAAGTCACCACTTAGCTTGGCACACAGGAGGCTTTGGTGGATGAGGCAATGAACCGGTCTCAGCTGCGGAGCCGCGGCAAGCCCCCTGATCCCTGCCCGCCATCGAGGGCACACATCCGTCACCAACATGTTGACGCGCACCAAATCCAATTTGTTCTCCTCAAAGAATAAAGCAATTTTGGTGAATAGAATCTCACCGGTGGTGTGTCCCTCCATGGGAATTAATCCAAGCAGATCCTCGCGAAAACATTCCACATCAAAAAATCACACGTAGAGGCACAGCTGTGCAACATCGCTGTTATCCGTCCATTCATCCACGGCCAAAGACATCACCTCCGCCTTCATCAGCTTGTCCAAAAGCGTCTTTGAAACGTCCGATGCATGGGCCTCCACTCTCTCCTCATATTTGACATGTCAGATATTGGAATTTGCTTGATCGAATCGATTATGCTTTTTCGGGTTTTCTCATCTGTAACCACTTCCTCAATGGATGCCAGCACACACTCTTTGACAATCTCTGAGTCTGTAAACTGCTTTTTCTTTTTGCCTAATATCCATGCCACCCTTAACGATGCAGCCGTTGCTCTCTCCTGATCCGTACAGGCCCGAAACAAGGTGCAGCGTCTTTGCTCATAACAAGACGTAAGCCCCAAAATCTTCTGGCTCCAAGCAGCAGAGCCCGGTGGGAAAGTGCCGTCAAAGTTAGCATGTGCTGTCTTGAAATGCCTTCTCAAATTATACTCTTTACCTACGGAGAGGCACTCGTTGCAGATTAGGCACACAGGCTTCGCACCAACAGCAATAAACACATATTTCTCTGTCCATTCATTGTTGAACTGCCTATTCTCTGAGTCAACTTTTCATTTTTTTAAGGTAGAGAGAGACATTTTGTCTTGTTAGCCGAGCTCTGTGCTTGGCTTGAAAGAAGAAACAAATAGGTCAGAGCACGCATGGGCGACTTTGATTGGTCCATTGTGGTACCAAAAATATGTGTCCAGCCAAAACAGGTAGATATTCTTCCTCCTCTTTTGATTACATAGCAGATTGCCACCATGGCTGAAATGGGTGCACACCGCCACTTACTGCACCAGAGAAATGTACCATGAGCCATAGCCATGAGCTGTATATGAGACTACCCGCATGTATTCCCTATGGTCCGCTCAAAGGGCCAGCACAAAATCCCCCATGGGCCGGGCCAGCCCGGGGGCCGCCAATTGAATAGCCCGGTTCTACGCACTTCAGAAAACATCTTTGTATGGCACAGATCCTCACAAAAAATACACCATCATCATTTTATCAAAAATAATAGATTAATGACTTCCGGTGACGATGCAGCGCGAATAGCAGCCTTTCACGAGGCTGCCGCTCCAAGAGGTTAGAACGTTAATATTTCCAGTCAGTACATTTATTTCGAACGCTGAAATACACCGTGGGAGCTGAGAACACATGAGCAGGCGACTGAGAAATCAACAACGACCCTCAAAATCCACAACTAAGACCAAAATGTCGAACCCACCCGAACAAGCTAGCCCAGCCACGGCGGCTAGCAGCCTCCAACACGGCGCTGACGAGGACAGCCAGGTCCTACAAGAAATTCGCAACATGAACCAAAACCTCGAAATGAAAATGGACAAGGTCATCGGGGAAGTGGCGGCCATAAAGGGCTTGGTTGACTCAGTCAGGGCCGACGTGGTTGCGCTCAACAACAGAACCGGGGAGGCTGAACAGCGTATCTCCCAGCTGGAAGACAACAACGCTAAGCTGAACAGCACAGTGGTCAACATGACAGACATGATTTCGAGGCTCAGTGAAAGACTACAATACCAAGAAAATTACAGCAGGAGGAATTCAATCCGAATCAAGGGAATCCCAGAAGAGTCGGAAAAAGGGGTCGAATGTGGCGGACATGGTTAAAAAAATGTTGTGTGAACTTTTCAAGGAGACGCCCGACGTGGCAGAGGCACTGGAAATCGAGAGAGCTCACAGGACGCCGATGACCCAGCAAGGCAAGGGAATCCCCACACAGCGGCCCCGACACATACTGGTGAAATTTCTGCGCTACACTGACCGAGAGAAAGTGCGCACCAGGGCGCGCAAGGCTGGATCATTCACCTGGAACGGGTCCAAGGTGGAAATATTTCCAGACTTTTCCAGAGAGGTGCAGGAGAAGAGGAACAAGTTCACCGAAGTCCGCCACATCTGCATGAAGAAAGGATGGCGTTATTCCCTACAGTATCCCGCTACATTTTGGGTGACTATTAACGGAGCACGGCGCCGGTTCGAGGATGCAAAAGAGGCGAGACGCTACGTTTCAGCACAGCACTCAGCTGAGGAAGTGGAGTAAACCACAAGAACATTGAGGTCAGTTTGCAGGACTCTAAGTTTTAATACGGGCGTGAGTATTTGGGACTAATGTGTCAACATGGACGGGAGTATTTGGGCTTACTGTGATTGTAGATTCATATTTCAACTCGCCAATCCTGAGATATACAAAGTAACGATTACGTGATACACACTGCCTGTTATGCAAAATATTCCACTTTTGTTCTTTATTATTATTTCTCCTCAAAACACCTACTCAGGATGCGGTCTACTGAGGATTTAGTGCCTTATACTCCGTGCGCCAGGACGCACGCCACCCTTGTTTATAAACATCCCTCTCCCTCCTATCTTGAGGGGAGCGGGATTACATGTCCCACTTAGGACTTTTATTTGACTTAATACCTTATCTTGATAACTGTGTTTATTACAATAACAATGGACAGTTGGTCAAGCACTGAGATGCTTTCCTGAGACTGGTCTACAGGTTGAATGCTTTTTCTTTACTTTTCTTTTGGATCTAAATTGATAAGAAATTAATATACAGTCACACCTTGGCATCTTATCAGTTGTAATGTTCTGTGATGCCCTCTTGTTTTAGGTATAGAGAACTTAATTTTTCTTTTCTACCTAGGGCTTTAACGCTTGATTTATGTTATTTATTTATGCTATTTCTCTGTCCTGTTTTATTTAGTAGCTTACTTGAGGAGCAGCTATCGCACTATCTTGACAACAACATCCTTCTTTGTGACAATGTAGTTTTTTTTGTTCTCATCTCTGACTGGATCTTTGTTTATTATATTATCACTATCGGAGTGGTAGCTCCTGGTGGACCGCAAGCCACTTCACACGGATGAAGGAAACATGGGGGGTTTTAGAGCTTCTGGCTCAATGTTATGTGGGGGGATTCTGGGGAGGAGGGATGCCACGTTCTAGTGAGTTTGTTTGGGGGGGGGGGGGGGGGGGGGGGGGGGGGCATCTGTCGGGTGTTCTTGGGCTACTATCTGCATTCTAGTCTTTTTTTACATAACAAGATAATAAAGTTTACTTCCTGGAATGTGAACGGGCTAGGGTCCTATAAAAAGAGACGCAAGACACTGAATTATTTAAAGCAAAAACAGTCAGACGTGATTATGCTCCAAGAGACTCACTTGCTAGAGAAGGATACTGCTAGAATATGTGGTAGATGGATAAGCTGTTCTTATCATAACTGCTATAACAAAAAACAAAGGGGGGTGTCTATACTGTTTTCCAGAAGTTTAGATGTAAGGGTGGACAGAGAATTCAGAGACAGTAAGGGACGCACTCTTGTGCTCCTGGTTAATCTCTCTGGCCAAATGGTGATATTAGGGAATATTTACGCCCCAAATGAAGACAACCCAGACTTCTTTCTCAACATCAAAAAAATTCTGCTGGATTTCGGAGACTTCCCAGTCATACTAGGAGGCGATTTTAACCAACCACTTGATGCTTTCTTAGATAAATCCAAACCCGGAATGTCTAGACCCTCCAAAACCGTGAATGCAATCAACTCCCTTTGTAGACAAAACGGCTTGCACGACATATGGAGGCTACTTAACCCAATCGCTTGTGATTACACGTTTTTCTCCAACAGACACTCTGTCCACTCCCGTATTGATTATTTTTTAATCTCACATTCTTTAATCACAAACACAGGGGCTTGTAGCATAGGAGTAATAGCCATCTCTGATCACGCCCCTGTGGACATTGTGGTCACAATAGGAAGCCAAACTGAAAGAACTAAAACATGGCGAATGAACACTAGCATCTTACAGGATAAATTGACGTGAGGATCTAAAAAAACCATATCAATATGTTTTTCGAGACTAATAAAGACAGTACTAAACAAATTTATGTTTGGGACGCCTTCAAAGCTTAAAAACTTCAAATTTTTGCCGACGACATATTAGTCCTAATATCACATCCCCAAGAATCTGTCCCTCCGCTACTTGATACTGTCGATAAATTCTCAGAAATATCGGGATACAAAGTAAATTGGAGTAAATCAGAGGTAATGCCTCTATCTAAACACTGCCAAAAAAAGGATTTTCGGGAATGGAGATTTCAATGGACCCACAAAAATATGAAATATCTGGGCATTGCACTTAATCCTGGACTGGCCGACATGATAAAGGATAATTTCGAACCTTTGTTACAGAAGATTCAGCTCCTCCTCAAGGGCTGGGATAAACTTTTAATCTCCTTGTGGGGACGGGTCCAAGTTATAAAAATGGTGGTTGCTCCCAAGCTAATCTACCTTATATCTATGCTTCCTCTGAACATACCTTCAGAAATTTTTAAGTCTATTGATAAGATGTTCTCAGAATTTATATGGGCAGGGAAAAGAGCTAGACTGAGACTTGGCAGATTACAGGCCACAACGCGTAAGGGGGGCCTTAAGCTCCCCAACATGCAATTCTATCAAGAGGCATTTCTAATGACTCAAATATGCTCACTCAGGCTGGGAAGCAACAACAGACCGCTGTGGGCTCAGATAGAGGAGGAGCTGAATAAACCGTTTAATGCAGCCGACTACCTGAGCCAGAGTTGTCAGACAGACAATCCGATTATGCTACATACCAAAACCATATGGCATAAAATACACAAAAGAGAGAAGTCCTCTGCCTTCCTAACTAAATCTGCATCCCCTTGGAACAACCCTCTATTGAGGATAGAAGGGAAGGCGTTTTACTGGAAAGACTGGCACAACGGAGGCGTTACCAGCATCGGATGCCTCTACGAAGGAAACACCTTAAAGTCTTTTGTGACTCTGAGGGAACAATTTAATTTACAGAGGAATGATTGGTGGAGATATTTCCAACTCAGAGACTGCTTATTTAAAATCAGCAAATGTGAGTCAAAACTCCCCTTACACTCAGATATAGATGAACAACTAGCAAAACACAGTGTCCTGCCACGCACTGCAAGCTTAATTTACACATACCTGATAGGCAAGTACAGTTAAACACCAGAAGATTAAAAGCAGCGTGGGAAAGAGACCTAGGGGCTGCCTTTAACGATAATGATTGGGACACATTAGTAGAGAAAATGCTCCTCCCTATGAGAGATGCCAGATTGAAACTGACTCAATATAAAATCTTCAATAGGATCTATTTTACCCCAGCAAAGTTACAAGCGATGGCCCTGATACCATCAGGGGCTTGCTGGAGATGTAACTCCAGTCTAGGCGACATAGTGCACATGTTTTTTAGCTGCTCCTCGCTGACCACCTTTTGGCAAAAGATTATGGAGAAAGTCAATAACAGCCTGGGAACTTCGATAACCATTAATCCAAGCTTGTGTCTCCTGAACGTCACCAAAAATATCAAAGATGTTAGGGTCAAACATTTGAAGTGGCTAGAAGTTGCCATTACCACCGCTAAAAGAGTAATACTGAGACATTGGAAAGATAATGAACTTCCAACTTATCAAGAATGGTTCAACACTCTGGCAGAAACAGCTTCTTATGAGCGTCTCATATACAAGATAAACAACAACTTGGATACTTTCTCAGAAATCTGGGAGCCGTTCCTGACACATTCCAGGGAAACTAGTATAAATTAGTGCTTAGCTAAACTTATTTTATCTCACTCATCCTTTTCTTATTTATTCTCAGAGCCAACACATTAAGTTGGGGCCCGATAGTTCAGACAGATGGAACTGACTCAGGTTAGGGTGGGGGGTGGGTGTGAGTGGGTGGGGGGTTATTGTTAAACATTGTCTCCTTTTGTCTCTTTTGCATATAGCTCATATAGACCTCTGGAGTTTGTTTGGTTTTTTTTCTTTCTTTCTTTCTTCTTATATTTATTATCATTGCTGTCACATTGCTGTCATTATTATTTTTTATATGTGTATGTATGTATATATGTGTGTATGTATGTGTATGTGTGTATGTGTGTGTATGTATATATGTATAGGTATGTATGTGTGTGTTATATATATATATATATATATATATATATATGTGTGTGTATGTATGTATGTATATATACATATATATATTCTTTTTTCAACCTATTTATGTGTACATGCATATACATCTTTTAACGTCACTCAATTATCCACCTTTTCTCCTTTTTTTTTCCTTTCTTTGGTTAAATTTTTACTTACCTATTTATTTATTGTGACTATGATTACTACTATCATCACTATTATTACTATTACTATTATTATTTATATCTATTTATTTAATTTATCCCTTTGTTTATGATCTACCTGTTTGCCTTTTTATGTCTATGTTTTGAATTTTTTTTTTATTACATCTTTTTGTCACAATTTGAGAAATGCAAAATGCTTGTAACCAGTTGATCTGATTTGTCATTGCCCTAAAAGGAAACAATAATAAAAAGTATGATTAAAAAAAAAAAAAAAAAATAACAGATTAATGTAAAAATCATTACCTCTTATATCACAAATCATATCACAATTGTAACATCACTCCAAATAACTGCATTTGAATATTTTTCAAAATCATTCAGTCCTATGCAAAAGTGCAATTACAAAATAGTAGCTGATAAAAAATATAAGTGGCTGGAAGAATTTAAATAAAATTTCCCTCCACTGTTCCAGCAGTAATGAGTGTGACTGGCGGCCCGCCACAGTCTCATTTGGCCCCTCCACAGTCTCATATGGAGAAAAAAATACGATCTGTCACTCTGTCAGACCATTACACAGCTGTACTTGCGCGCGCACTGGTCACGCTCATAGACGTCGCTCTTTACTTTATACATTTGGCGCGAACCAGATTCCAGCGACACTGGAGCGGGACGTCTGACTCTGAGGTAAGTGCAACTTCTTTTTTGGGCAATAGCGCCCATGCAGAGTTATCAAGTTGGATAATGTTGTTGATCTCATCAAGCCAGTCAACTTCTAACATTCCAAACCGAGTTTAACTTTATGCTCTCCATGGTGTTGATTTGCCGCTATTTCTCCCTCCGCTGCTCGCGCCATTTATCTCATCCATCTATGCCAGTGCTGTTCACCCGCGAAGCTACTTTTGACCCAGTGGATCCAGATCCACTGGGTGATTTCCCAACTTATGACGTGAGGTTACCGTGGCCTCACCCCAGTGTTCCACGATTCTGCCTTCCAAGCAGTGGTGTAGTCTACGTGATACGCAGGCATACGCCGTATACCCACTAGAAAACGTCCCGAGTTTCCGTATAACCAGGGGTTAAAGTGGGCCGGAGCCCTCCGGAGCTGAGCTCCGCCACCTCAGAGCTGAGCTCCGCCACCCCGGAGCTCAGCTCCGCCACCTTATTCAAATAAAATAAATTTTTCAATTCAAACTGGCAGTAGCCAGTAGCTGTTAGTTTGCTGTGTTTCTCTGTTTGTTAGCCATGTTAGATTGCTATGTGTGTTTTACCTGTTAATCCGGCCTGTATTTTTCTGTTGAGAATAGACTTGCACAGATTTATCGGCAGTGCTCGGATTCGGGCAGGTTTTCACGTGGTCATCCATGACCTGCGACCGGCTGGTCAGTCTAAATTTGACGGTCTAAAGCGCCGGTCAAATTCCCATCGCGCTGCGGCAGCAAAAGAAACAAAAAAACAAAAAACCAAACACACTATGTTATAGCAGCTATAACATGCTTTGCCCAGGTGTTTGGTACCGCTGCGCTCTCACAAGGCGCGGATGCCGCGGCGCTTTCCAAGGTGCTGATCCTGACTTTGTTGATTTATTTGTTTGTTCGGTACTGTTTTACTGTTATTCTCTGTAGTTGTTTTTGCACAATTTCGTACTTCGTAGTTTGACAGAGCCTTTTGGGGGCGTCGGGATGAATATTTTCCCGAAAATTACATTTTCTATCCTGGAAACAGAGGCGCTATATATCCCGATGTATGTAGGTTCCCAACCTGACAACTTTAGTGTATTTTCTGCTGATATCAATAATTATTATTGAGGAAGAAGACCGCCATTTCAATATTAATCAACATTATAAACTGCAGACTGCGTGCAACTTGACGTTTGCTGCAGCTGCACAGGCGGATGAAATGCCAAGTTCAGCCTGTGATCTGTTACTGTCTGACTGAACAACCTCATGGAAGTGATATTTTACAGTTCTACATATTTTATCTAACAAAATTCGTTTAACAAAGTCAGTTGGTGTTTTCAAAGTCATGATATTGAGCTGAAACAGGTTCTAGACTTCGTTCGCATTCACAGGCTGCTGCAGAGCGGAGCAGACGGCTCGCACCGCGCGCACTGCGATGTTCAACATCGTAGACTTAATAAAGTTAATTATCACTGAAAGTTAAAAAGCAAAACTCTATTAAAAAAAAAAAAAAAAAAAAAAAAAAAGCTCTCACTCACTTGGTCGAGGGCTTTGTATGCATTTCCTGGAGATGTTGGTGTCTTTCTTCAGTGAGGGGTGCTTTTGCCACAGCCAGCTGCTGATGGTAAATCCATCACATGCAGTATTTCACCCCGACGTGTTTTGGATAAAGTATAAATCCAGTGATCTTGAAGCTTCGAGCTTCACCGGGAATTTTATCTGAGATTCTAAAAGTTGCAGCAACAGTTTGCATCTTCATTGTTTAATATTTTGAAGTATTTCCACACAAAGCTGGTGGCAGACAGTGTGTTATGTGTCTCATTAAGATGGTAGAGACAAAAGTTATTGTATTAAGTGCATTCATAATCAGACATGCTTGAATTCATGGCGATTTGTGATCGTTAACCAATTAATAAAAGCACCCTGTGTACTCAGCTGGTAGCAAATAGGAGCCAGAAAAACACACACTACCCCGAATGAAAATAAAATCTTAAGAATAATATAGCACATGCTATGATATGATGATGTTATAGACAAAAAGTTATATATTATTTATTAATGTAGAGTGTGTTTTAGCAAAGACATGATTATTGAAAAGCTGGTTGAATCTTGGTTAAAATGTTCTAATAAAGGAAAATTTGAAAATTTTGCAATATCTTGTGTGCTGTAAAGTGGTTTGGAAAAAATGAAATCGGAATCGGCCGAAATCAGTATCAGCCATCCATGCACTCTGCAAATCGGAAATCAGGATCGGCCCAAAAAATTGTAATTGGTGCAAGTCTAGTTGAGAATAAAGCCAATATAGTTTTTTGCAATCATTTACGTCATTTTCCCTATTGCGCCTCAGCACCGAATTTTAGGGCTCCCCCACCTGTCAAATCCCACTTTAACCACTGCGTATAACCATTTAAAAATGCGCAATGATACGTATCAACATGATTTTGTGAGAGAACTTTCTCTTTCCCATTCATAAATTCGTCTTTGCTGTGTTATCAAAGCGTGCGCGCGCGCAGCGTGTTGCTCCGCAGGCAGATCAGAAAGTAACGTCAGACGCTATGTGAAGCGGAGAGAGAAGCTGCTGTGAACGGTTAATATAACAGATAAAACTGTAAAAAAATGATAATAATAATAATAAAAAAGCAACATAAGTTGTCAAAACAGAAAAATAACAGACTATACTTTGCTGTAAGTTTGTAGAGAGGCCCAGCTCAGAAACCTGTGGAACAGTGAATGGAGCGAGAAGTTTTATTGTGGGTATGGTGTATTATTGTGATGTGGTTATGGTGATTTTGATATTGATGAGACAGTGAATAGTGAGCTGTTCTAAGATAAAGTGAAATCCTGTCTGTGCAGTATTATCTGTGATATGTATCTGCTGATATATGATTTCTTAGACACTGAGCTGTTTTATAAATGTTCTTTAACCTGCAGCTCCAGTCATATGAGAATATTCCTGTAGAAAAAAATAAAATTGAAAAGTTGAAAAATTACTGTAGCAGCAAATATCTCAGTTTTTATTTAACATACAGTTAAATGTTATACACAGTTACTGTGTACTTACTGTAAGGGCGATACATCGCGCTTAAAAACGTACACACACATTAAAAACCGCCGAGGGTCAGAGACTCTCCCACCACAGTCTCCTAAAATCCTGTGGGAAACACTGGACTGTTGTAAAACCAACCTGTGTTGTGATTTATGGTTGTGAAATCTCCATGTTGTGGAGATTTTTTATACAAAAAAACCGCGCTGGTTTTTTGTATAAAAGTAGACTCCTGTGCTGTGATTGGCTGTTGTAAAAACAACCTGTGTTGTGATTGGTTGTTGGAAAACTCTGCTGTGTTGTGATTGGCTGTTATAAAAACCACCTGAACTGTGATTGGCTGTTGTAAAACACCCCTGTGCTGTGACTAGCTGCTGTAAAATGCCTGTGTGCTGTTATTGGCTGTTGTATAAAAAAAATACCTGTATTGTGACTGGCTGTAGAAAAAATCCCCCTGTGCTGTAATTGGCTGTTGTAAACCACAGATATAAACCACATGACAGACAGCTTAACAAAAAGGCTAGGGACCTTCCCCTATCACGTTGCCTTCAGGGAACGTAAGAACTAAAACAATTCAACTCAACACTTTATGTAGGCTACACCATGTGATTGGCAGTGAAAAAATTTATGTCAGTGACAAACTTCCATTTGCACGTCATGCACAAATATCCTGCACGGCTAAATCTGTTTTCATTTCCACCGTAAGGCTAAAGGCTGTTAATATGTCACTTTATTAAGTTTAATATTCTTAAATACATGGTAACTTTATCCAAATATTGCCTTTTTTGAAATTTACTCCAGCGTTTTCAGAGATGTGAGATGTGAAAGCTGTTTTAGACAGTACTCAGGACCAACTGCAGAAGCAGGGCAATAAAGGCCCACCTGCTGGAGCCAGCACACAGGTGATTAATGTTCAAAATGAGAGGTCGATTTGTGACAACATACAATGTTTCTGACATCTTTAAGTGGTGAATTGGCAAAGCTGGAAGTTAAGCATAGGGCTATCGCACTCACACCATGCATCTATTTGTGATATGAACTCACAAGGACTTGCAAAAGCGGTCAACAACTAGCCAGAGTCATACCAGCTTTAACATTATAAAGATGAATTTAATTTTAATTGATCAATTATTTAAGTATCTGACAACCCCATTTGAGGTCCTGACCCAAGGTTGGGAACCACTGCTGTAAGAATTCACAAACACTAGCTGATAGCATCAGGCCACATTCATACTGTAGCATGGATCAACCTTTTCCACCGCAGGCTGCTGCAGGTTTTTTCAGCATCCCATTCATTCCCGCAGCCAAAACAGCACTACCCTTATTCAATTTATACATTATCTGTGTTTTTCACGCAGTACTACTGTCTGAATGCTAAATAACGTTAAGCTACTCGATGCTAATGTTAGCCCTATGTTTAACTCCCAGCTTTGCCGATTCACCACTTAAAGACGTCAGAAACATTGTATGTTGTCACAAAACAACCTCTCATTTTGAACATTTCTCACCTGTGTGCTGGCTCCAGCAGGTGGACCTGCTGAACTGGACGCCATCAGTGCAAGCGGACACTGCGCTGTGTTCACAGTGCTATGTGGAAATCGGAAATTTCAGCACTTAAAGTGTGGCTGTTGAAGTGCACAATCTGGCATGATTTATTGCTCCACTTCTGCAACTGGTCCTGAGTACAGTCTGCTTTCACATCTCCGAAAACGTTGGAGTTAATTTCAAAAAAGGCGATATTTGGATAAAGTTACCTTGAATTGAAGAATATTAAAACTTAATAAAGTGACATATTAACAACCTTTGCCTAACGTGGAAATGAAAACAGATTTAGCCATGCAGGATATTCGTGCATGACGTGCAAATTGAAGTTTGTCAATGACATCAGTTTTTTCACTGATCAATCAATCAATCACATGGTGTAGCCTACATAAAGTGTTGAATTGAATTGTTTTATTTCCTACATTCCCTGAAGGCAACGTGATAGGGGAAGGTCCCTAGCCTTTTTATTAAGCTGTCTGTCATGATTTCCACACCCCTCTCAGCTGATGGCACGCCCTCCACACTAGATCAGGGCCAAAAGTCTGAAACTGAAAAAGAAAGATCTGAAACTGAAAAAGGAAGATCTGAAAGTGAAAAAAGATTTGAAACTGTAAAAAATAAGATCTGAATCTGAAAAGAAAAAGTGTCCAACTGAAAGAAATAGGATCTCAAATATCAAAATATATGAAAGTGAAAAATGAAAATAAATAATTTATTCAAAAGAATTACCAGAGTGGATCATAATTATATTTAAGCTGAAAAAAACTTTTTGTACACTTATTTTTATTTTGAATACATTGATTTGTATTGTTCAAAATTCAGTTTCAAATTTTATTTTTTCAAGTACAAAACTTTTGGCCCCAATTTAGCTCCATAGTGTCATCCCTCATTTTAGAACCGGGGTCCTCAATTAACGGACCGCGGTCCACGACCGGACCCCGGCACACCTCTCTGCGGACCCAGGACAAATGGCACTTTTCAAAAAAAAAAAAAACAAAAAAAAAAAACAAACTTTTTTTTAACATATATTATTTGTATTAATCGCCGATCTATCGCTAAATTCTGTTTCATTTTTAGTCAAATATCTCCCATGTTCCCACTTCTGTTGTATTCAATCACTGCATGCGCTCTGCGTGCTGCGTGCATGCATGTGTGTGTGTGTGAGAAAGTGTGTGCTTCGGGAGACAGCGCTGATTGGCTGTTGCCTGGGTGACAGGGTATTATGGGCTGTCATCTCTATGACAACGATGCGCTGATTGGCTGAGAGAGCGTGCATGCTGCCAGCTAGACTGGACAGACCGCAGCAGTGTGAAACACGAGTCGTACCCGGCACTTTACTGTCAATAGTTGTTTGCACCTTAATGACAGATCTTGTCAATTATTTAGTGTACATGTGTAAACATTGTACTTGCACGTTTTTTTTTGTATTTTTATTTAAGTCAAGAAAATGTTTTGTTAATTTATTTTTATTTAATCAGAATGTGCATTGTATTTTTGTTTGGACAAAAAGAAAACCACCTTTACCACCTTCGACCTGCCTTGTACTTGACCGACATTAATAAATGGACCCATGCTTGTATGAAAAAAACAATTGTGGACCTTCAAGATTTGTATTTGAGGACCCCTGTTTTAGAATATTGCTCATAAAGAACATCATCAGGAAAAGACCTGGCTAAAGAGTGATGCTTTTACAGAGATTTAATCTGAAACTCTGAACATAACCTGCTCCCGACCAGAGGGGTATTCCATCAACATGGATAAAGGCAAAACCCGGCTAATTTTGGTAAGTCTGACTAATTTAAGTGAGAAATCCATTCCATGACTGTGGCTTAAAGGAATCCCTGCTCAGTAACCATGTGGTAGCTTACACCACTGAACTACCCCGCTCTGTGGCAGGCTAACTGTCGAGCTTTATTTAGCTGTGTGTTAAAGACAGTTCCCTCAGGTGTCTTTTTGTGCTCACATCACTTCTGTCTGTGCAGAAACAAGTTTAGACCTTTTTCTGTGACCAAGCATGAATTTACTTGTTTACTTTAGTTTCAAACAGTGTATTAAATTAAACAAAGTTGTCTCACAAATGGTACTGTCTTCAAAAGCCAACAGCCTTTTATTTGAAAAACATTTACATTTATAGTTTAAGGAAAAGATGTGCCAAAGTTGTTTTTAAGTTATTTATTCATTCACTTGTTCAAGCTGTGAAAACTAAAAACATCAAGTAAGTTTGTGTATCGTCTCTAAAATGAATTTAATGACTTTTTGCCGGTTTAAGCCTTGAGTTGAAGTTTAAGTTAATTCAAGCCAGGCTTTTCCCCTTAAGACTAAAGGCCAAAACACACTGCAGGCTTCATTTGACACGTGTCAATAGATGCACATCGAATTAAGCTTCTATGGCGCACTGCAGGCTTCAGATTTAACATTCCAACACAATAGAATAAGCAGTGTTTTAAGAAAAGTCACTATTTATATGCAGAGGTGGACAAAGTACTCGACCCCCAGTACTTGAGTCAAAGTACAGATACTCCTGGTCAAATGTTACTCAACTACAAGTGAAAGTTGCTCAATCAAAACTTTACTCAAGTTAACTACTACTTGCTTTTAAAACTACTAAAGTATTCAAAAGTACAAATTAAAAAGTACATCTTCTAATATCAATACATTGCTGTATTGTTTTCACAGTGCATTTACGGAAGCTTGTAACTCTCTGAAACCACTTATAGAAGCCTATAGAAACATCTATAAAAACGTCAGCACAGAAATGCAATCAAAAACAAAAAGGACATTTATGTTCATTTTCTGATGTAATTATATTAAAATCACTGCATAAAATGAGATTGAAGCCAACTGTAAGGAGTTCTCCAGTCTGTTAAATAGCTGAGATTTCTTTCTGTCTTCAGGGGCAGTATATATTACATTAATTATGAAGTATTTTTCACCCTGATAAAAACAATCCAACATTAAAAGTCTACCTGGAATTATTTCTCTTTTTCTAATTATCATAACATCTCGAGATTTAATTTTGTCTTTCTCCTGCTGTCACCATTACTGAGTTTTGTGTAAATGAAAGAGGGAGAGTTTGCTTGTTCTTACTATGGAACGCGCCTGGATGACATATGTCCGCTTTTTACATCAGTCCCAGTTGAGAGCGAGTACTGTGATTGGTTTCCTTCTGTGAGGAACACAGCGTGTGGCCAATTGCATTTTAGAAAAGAAAAAACATTAACAGCTGTCTTCAAAGCTAACCTGCAATTTCTAACTGGCACAGCTGTGCCGCGTCTCAGTTGCGCCATAGCAGTCGGAACGATTCGCAGCCATTCTAGACAATGCTTGTGTTTCCACCAGAAGCACCGCAGCGCATCTCAGACACTTCCCAGAAGCAGCTCGACGTTCTGCTCCGCTTCAAATACGTACCGAGTCTATTTTTGACGGATGCCGCGTCAGTTAGCACAGAGCAGATCGAACGGGTAGGAAGTCGGACACAGAAAAGGGAGGGGGAATCTGGCTAATTTTCAAAATAAAAGACCCTGTGCAGAGTGATGATCATTAAGACAGACAGAAAAGAAACTATTTAACCACGTAGTCTGCTTATCCATGCTAGAAGCACAATGAGCAATAAAAGAGGACCTGGACAACAAAATCTGGACAAGTAAACATGATCAGGCGGGCAAAACACTCCGCTGCTGAAACAATCTGACACGCTGCTGCAGGAGAGACATGCAGCCGTGCAGAGGACGGAACAAAACCGCGGCGCACACACAACGTTACAAAGCTGCGTCTGGTGGAAACCCCCAGTAAAAGTAACGAGTAACGACAACCCTCCTAGAAATGTAGTGGAGTCAAAAGTACAATATTTGTCTTTGAATGTAGTGGAGTGAAAGTCCTAAGTTCCCAAAAAAACAAATACTCAAGTAAAGTACAGATACTCAAAAAATGTACTTAAGTACAGTACTCAAGTAAATGTACTTCGTTACTGTCCACCACTGTTTATATGCATATTTTTATTTCTTTAGTATTATTATTGTTAATAATAGTTTATTTCTTTAATAAAATATTGTCCTGAGGAGAAAAATCCTCACCTTTATTCAGGTCAGTCTATATAATGACTAAATGGTGCGCGATATTCATGTTTTTGTATTAATGCAGCAGGATCATTTACATCAGTGTCACTCAGTTTAGACCACAGGAGACAGCAAACTGATCAACACAAACGAGGAGAGGAAGAGGGAGAGACAGCGTCTGGACACTTCATCATGATTTATAATAATGCAGCCAAGTGACAGGTGTTTCATGGAGGAGACAAGCGTCTGTCTGTTACTGAGACAGATATTTTAGTCAGAGAACTGTTCAGTAGCATCAGGATATTTCATCAAAAAAGTTTTATATCAGTCGGCACTTCACACCCACTCCCACTCTCTCCTCTCTGCTGTCTCTCTCTCCTCCTTCGTAGTTATTATTAATCGGCGGGGAGTAATTAATTATTTAAAAATACACAAGTCAGACTTAGAGGAAAAAATACACTTGAGAAATCTGCGGTATTATAATGTTTCATGATCATAAAAAGTTTTTACATCAAGCCGGCACATCTGTCCATATTCACACGCTCTCTCCCCTCCCTCCCTCCCCCCCTCTCTGCTGGAGAGGGACCTGGCTGCAGACCTCCAACCTCCACAGTTGACAGGAAACACATGACCTCAACAGCAGAAGTTCTTCTTCTTGTTTTTTCCCACGTGAAGGCGGCATTCTGCACAATCACTACTTCATTCTTAAAATTGGCACACTATAAAATTAGCACACAGATTAAAAAAATATATATACAAAGTTCATTCATTAAACATTTTAAAAGTCAATTGACTCTAAAGGCTTCATACAATAATTTACATTAAGGATATGAAGTTAATAGCGACCAAGATGGCAGCGCGTGTAGACGCAGCGACCCGGTGCTCTTCTTCAGTTAGCAGCTACACACTGAGAAGGACTTACACCCGAAACAAACTTATCAGTCTGAAACAACACTGGACCGGCTGGACTCTCCCAGAAGGATTCGACTCGTTCCCGGAGAGGATACGCCGGCGAGAACAGACAGAAAGGAGGCGATGGCGACGCTGCGAAAGACGCCAGAAACGAGGCAAACAAGCTAGCATCAAAGCTAGGCTAACCACGACTCTGCATAAACCAGCGGTTCCAAACGTCTTTCTCGCCAATGTCCGCTCCCTGGTTAACAAGATGGATGAGATTAAACTACGGGACGTTAACAGCCGGATAAACAGCTGTATCATGGTGATAACAGAGACCTGGCTGCATGAAAACATCCCGGACCTATCCGTGGAACTAGCAGGACGTACAATCTTCTGGGCAGACCGCACATCGGACTCCGGTAAGAGGAGAGGAGGGGGTGTGTGCGTCTATATTAACAACAGTTGGTGCATGGACGCTGCCGTTATTGAGAGACACTGCTGTCCAGACCTGGAGTTTATAATGTTGAAGTGCTCCTTTTTTTTTTTTTTTTAATTTGCCCAGGGAAATAACCCAAGCGTTTGTAACTGCCGTGTATATCCACCTGCGAGCTAATGCTAACGTAGCTATGAGCAGGCTGCATGACAGCGTCACCAGGCAACAAAACAAACACCCAGAGGGCTTCTTCATCGTGGCTGGAGACTTCAATCACACCAACTTAAAGACTGTGCTCCCCAGATTCTACAAGAATGTTGACATTCAAACAAGGAAGGGCAGAACACTAGACCAGGTCTACACCAACATCTCTGGAGCCTACAAAGCCCGCCCCTCCCCTCACCTCGGACACTCAGACCATCTTTCCCTGTTCCTGACACCAGCTTACAAGCCCCTCATCTGTAGGTCTAAGCCACAGTATAAGTCAGTGCAGTGCTGGACTGAGGAGGCCACACTATCCTTGCAGGACTGTTTTGAGGACACCATATGGGAGCTCTTTGAAGACCCTGACATTGAGCTCCACACCTCCTCTGTACTGTCATACATCAGTTTCTGCATGGACAATGTAACATCAAGGAAACAGGTGCATTCACTGCAGCAAGCCACAGTCCCCATCTGCCTGAAAACTGCCACCATAATCCCTGTGCCCAAATCCTCTGCCATCACAGGGTTGAATGATTACCGGCCTGTGGCCCTGACACCGGTGATCATGAAATGTATGGAGAGACTGGTGTTACAGCATGTCAAGGCCCACATCCCACCTGGCTTTGACCAACATCAGTTCGCCTACAGGTCCAACAGATCCACAGACGACGCCATCTCCATCGCCCTCCACACCGCTCTCAGCCACATTGAAAGCCCCAACACATATATCAGGATGCTGTTTGTTGACTTCAGCTCGGCATTTAACTCCATCAGCCCCAGCCGACTCATCAACAAACTGCAGACACTACAACTTGGAACCTCCCTCTGTCTGTGGATCAAGGACTTCCTGACTAACAGACCCCAGCATGTCAGAATGGGCACCTCCACATCCTCCACCATCATCCTCAATACTGGTGTTCCTCAGGGCTGTGTGCTGAGTCCAGTCTTGCACACACTGTACACTCATGACTGCATCGCTACTCATGGCTCCAACACCCTCATCAAATTTGCGGATGATACAACCGTTGTGGGGCTCATCAACAAAGGTGACGAGGCACCATACAGGAAGGAAATCCAAGCACTGGCGGCCTGGTGCAGTGACAACCACCTCAACCTCAACACCAAGAAGACAAAAGAAGTCATCATTGACTTCCGGAAGTCGAGGACCACACTGCACTCAGGCCTGAGCATCAATGGGGAGGAAGTGGAACGGGTCACCAGCTTTAAGTTCCTTGGCCTGCACATCTCGGAGGACCTGGGCTGGACTATGAACACCACCCACATCATCAAAAAGGCCCAGCAGCGTCTCTTCTTTCGGAGAATGCTGAAGAGGAACAAACTCCCTCCACCTCTGCTGAAAAACTTCTGCCACTGCACAATAAAGAGTGTCCTCACCTATGGATGTACGGTGTGGTATGCCAGCTGCAGCCCCCCCCCCCCCCCCCCCCCCCCCCAGAAAGCACACATACACACCCACTACTACCTGGGTAGACTGTCTTGCACTCTTGATAAAGACTATTACAGTCTGTATCTGTTGTAAATATTCAAAATTTTTCTGCACCTTATTTTTACTATTTTACTATTTATATTACATTATATTTTATGACTAGGACATACTGCTGCTACAAAGAGAACAGAATTTCATTCTACCCCCTTGCAATGACAATAAAGCTTCTTAAATTAATTCAATAAGTATTTAAAAAGTCACCAATTCTTTAAAATGCTGTAATGTTTACATAAAATTTATTTCTTAAACATGAAGAATACACCAATAAAAGTAAAAAATAAAAATAGACAACATGAAGGACCTCCGCAAGAGAACACCTCGTCAGTTAATGGGTCACCATGAGGTAGGGTTTAGAGAGGCGAATGCACAGCGCCTGTCAGCGTCCTGTCTGCCTGGTATACAAATGGCTAAACTAACGTTAGTATTGGATTAAGCTTAGCTCACAAAGAGTTATTAATAGACTTGCGAGATCGTTCACGGGTCTGGGGTTACCTTCAAGACTCGATCATCAGTCTCTCCCTCCTCTGTCTCGTTTCATTTCCATTCATGAATAAAAATAACAGTGAATTGTAGTGATGTGTCTTAAAGATGGAAGTGGGACGGGGGAATACTGTGTGAAGTATTTTGCCTTTTATATTGGTTAATGAATAAATTTTGTGGATACATACTTTTTTTATTTGTGTGCAAATTGCAAATTTTAAGAACCAAACCATGATAACTCATAATGTGGCCTTCACATGAGAAAAAAACAGAACTTCCGCTGTTGAGGTCAGGAGTTTTCTTTCCCCTGTGGAGGTTGGAGGTCTGCAGCCATGTACTCTTGCTCTGCTGTGGGGCATTTTTTTTTCTTTTTTTTTTTTTGCCTGAATCTCAATCAGCACTTGCTCCTCACGTCTATGCCTTTTTTAAATCCATTTAACTCTCCCCAAACACCAACTGCAACTACAGAAAAAGAGGTCTAGGTCTCCAAAATCGAAACAAGTTCGGAGTGCAAACATCAAGGCAGGTTGATGTGCGTCAAGACGCTTTCAGTGCATGTTCTGCCATTTAGAACAATGGGTGTGCTTCAAAATGTGAGCGTCAGACACCTTTAGTGCGTTTTGGCCTTTAGACTCACCAGTACTGCTCACTCATTAATCTTGCTTTAGAGTACAGCCCTCTGGTCACACACCATCAAGTACCCACATTACTAATAAGTAAAGATACAGTGTAGTCATTCTTTGATACATGATTTGTTTGTTTGAGAAGTAATTTTAATTTAGAATAAAAAATATATATTTTTGTCTTGAAACCATTGTGGTGTCTCAGGGGGTAGTGTGGTGGCGGTGGTGTTGGGGAGGCACCACAACCTAAACTTGCCGTGGGCATCAAAAGGCCTCGATCTGGCTATGAGCACATCTGCAAGTCAATGTGTCTTTAAAAAGACAATAACAGTGGAGAAGGTCTCAAATACATCCTCAACTCAGACAGCACAGGCCATATAGTGCTCAGTGAAATACAACAATACAGTACTGCTTACAAATGACAACACAATGTGATCCATGTGTTATTTTCACAATCATTACAAAGTGAGTAGGTAGGTACTATTGTCACTACTGTGAGTAGCTGACTTACGCTCTGACTTCATCCTCTCTGTAGAAGATCTCGGGCACTGTCTCCCGTTTCTTGGTGCAGCGTCCGGTATGTGGCTTCACATATAGCGGGTCCCTCTTTGGTGGAAAGGCCCCGTATACATCATACCAGATGGGTTTCTCCGATGGCTTTATGACTCCAGAACGCATCAGATCTCGAACCCTGTCAATCACGCCATCACACAATTGATAAAGTGGCATTTGACAGCATTATCATGACTTGTAAATCAGAAATTTACACAGAGATAAAGGATAAAATTCCTAATTTCAAATCAGTTAGCAGTGTCATTACTGTCATTATTATAATAGAACTTCTTCCTGTGGCCATTTGGAGTAAAATTTTGGTCTCAAGTGTGCAAAACTTCTAAAAATTATATTATTTTGAATATTCAGTCAGCATCAAATAATTAGTTTGATTAGTGTTACTTTGAGCTTCTTTAGATTTCTTTTAAGTTAATAAATTTTTTTACCTATCCCAACTCAACCCCTGAGTAACACAATGTATATGTCTTGCCCATGAAATTATTATTATTATTATTATTATTTAATTACTGTTTCGAATTGCTTCTTACCAATTTAAACTACCCATTCAACTGAATACAGTAAAATAATCAAACCATTATCTATATCTATCTATATCTTTGTATTTCTAAAGTATTGCATGTTGCAGTTCATTTATGTTCTGGGTCAAGAAAAGAATGACTTAAGAATAACAATATTTCTCTATCAGTAAACACGTGGTAGAATGAATAACAAGTTATCAAGTGACAATTATAATCAGTTACACAACAAAGTTTTCATTGCATACTCTAATGAAAATGGATCGCTGAGCATTGTTGGTTTTGTCTGTGCTTTTGTCAAACACCTTAGAGGTATTAAAGGTCCCATATTATGCAAAATGCACTTTTTCATGGTTTTCCAGTGAAAATGTGTGTCCCCGGCCTGCCTACAGACTCCGATACGATGACTGATATGACAACAGTCCACTCTCTCCCTCTCTTGCTTGCACCACCTTTCAGTCAATGTAGTCCAAAATGCTCCGTTTGGATTTGCCTCCCCTTATGACATCATAAGCGCCTCCTCCAGGCCTCCTCCAAGCAGCTGACACTCCCCATGCTGGGTGTCTGTACTGCCCACTGAATCCCTGTGAGTCCGCCTCGCGGTCGCCATGTTTTTTCCTCGCTAACGGTGCTCCAGTAAACAAATGAAGATGTAGAAGGTTTGAGCAAAGCACAATTGCTCTGTTGTTGGCTGCAGGAAGGAGCACAAAAGTCTTCATCTATTCTCCTCGTCTGACCCAGAGAAGACCCGGTGGATTAATTTTATTTTTGATGGAAATATCCCCACAACAGCTATGTGTGCTATGTATTTCACGTCGGACTGCTTCCTCAATGAGGGCCAGTACAAAGCAGGATTCGTTGTGAGACTAAAGCTGGATGGATCAATACCGACTGTCTGTGACCCAACTTCAAATGTGGCAGTGGTAAGTTTTATCATGTTTATGCTGCTTTACTGTGTATTTAGCCGCTCCATCCTGGCGTTAGCATCACGGCTAATATGAGCAGCATCTACTTTATGCTCACGCGCTGGAGTATAATATTGAGGGAGAGTCACGATAATCTGTGTAAACGTTAAGTATCATATGAAGCTAATTAACTAAGCAGAATGGTAAGTTGGATGCTGGTAACTGTTCATGTCACTTTTTGTGTGACTGCATGCTGCCACGTTTGTGTTGTCGGCTCTGTTGTTATGGACGTCTCCTCTCTCTTCTGCCTGGCGACACTGTGTAACTTGGTGTAACACCAAGCTGCTAAGTTTCTCATACCTGAAATGTGTAGTGACCTGCCGCAAAATCAAGCTGAGAAACTACTAGACTACTTCAGACTAAATCGGGTGTTGTGATTGGCGCAGGTATGCGGTTGAGTTTATTTGTGCTTAGAATGTAAGGACTGAAATAATCTGTTTAGTTTTATTTCTCCGGTTCAACAGCTTCCTCGCAACACCCCTCCCTCCTCTATTCAATGTTTACATTGCTTCCCCACTGCTGCACAGGTGCTAAAGGACAGTATGGTAACAGTAGTCTTGCATTACATTACAAACAACTCAGTGGGGGTGCAGGACATGCAGGAGGAGGAGAGGGACGCGTCCATAACGATGACTGTTCTGCTTTGATATCAATAAAATTCATAAAATCATGTGACTTCAGGGGTAATCGCTTTTTACTCACAAAAAGAGTACTGTGTATTTAACAATGACCATGTCACACACACAGTAGCTGTCATTATAAATGTATCAGAGCCATAGTAGTGTATGATTGCACATATCGTCTCAGTAGCATTTGAAAGACCCTTGGTGTCGTTACAGTTAGTGTCATGTGATGAGATAATTGATACGTAATACTTAGATTTTGAAATTCTGCACTGTTACATATCACATTTATCTTTCATTTAGGCGTTTTTTCTAAGAAGAAATGTTTCCTATGAATTGTAGGAATTATAAAAAAAAGAAAAAAAACTGGGGTAGATCAGTAAGAAGGACTGTGAGAAGTATTGATCAGAAATATTCTGTAAAGATAATCACGCTGACAGATTCATTTAATTGGGTTTATAAATTCATCACACATACTGTCAGTAGTTATTAGTACTATATTGCATTGTAAACATTTTTATCCTCTTTTTTAGCAGCTGCTCCCTTCTACAAGTTGGAGAAGATGCTGACCAACAAGATGGCTGTTACAAAACTAAGCCCCTCCACCAGACTTCATCTGAGGCTTTCCACAGCATCATCCTTTGTTTTGCACCAAAGAATGTTGTTTCCATTTCTTGGAAAGCTGTGCAGGTAAATGAAATTGTAGTTATGTTGAACTTGATAAAATGTGTACAGTTTGTCATTATTTACATCTTTGATTTTCTCTGTACTGCTGTACTTCCAGACTCTGCCTGGCTGCTATGTATTACTAATGCTGAAAAACCACACATCACATCTGGTGGAGACCAACTCTTCAAAGTGCAAAGTTCCCAAAGGTCATGAGAGGAGCATGCAGAGCGAAACCAGTGAAAACTGAGCCGACTTTTGTAAGTGTTACATTCTTTTATTTGTCACTAAAATTAAGTCATGTACATGTTTTTACTGTTGCACTGTAACAATTATTGCTGTGGAAGTTTCAACAACAACAACAACAAAAAAAATCTATATATAAATACACACACAAACATAATACACAGAAAAAAAAGGTTTAATCAAAATCTTTGTGTAATATTGCACAGGGTATGTGGCTGACTTGATTGACCTCATCTTTGAGAAAGTCTTTCTGGACCCAGCACCAGACATGGATAAAGAGCCTCATTCCAGAGGACCTGAGTGCACAGTATGAGGAGTGAGACAAGGAGGAGGTCATCGCCAGCTGTGTGTCCTGGTTCAACTAAGGGGAGGTCTGAATCCAACATGGTGGCTCTGGGTGTCAGGAAACACGGTGCGAATCTGAAGAACCAGACTGTGACGAGGAGTGACGAGGAAGCCCCAGAACCAACTCACGACGCTCTGATAGGCTGATACCTGTAACGACTGAAACAAGTGGAAAAGATGCCCAGTTAGCAGTGTAGCCTTGCAAATGTCAATCTTTGATGTGTCAAACTTTTTTTCATATGGATTCAGTGAATTTCAGTTTTTTACTGTCATGATAATAGGTACATCATTTGACATGTTATATGTTGTGATAAATATGTGATTCAATAAATGCTTCATGGTGTAAAAAATGGTCTCCTGTGAATTAATGTTTAATATGCACAGTATGTACTTATTTTGGGACGAGTTTCTCCATTAAGTGTTTTGTGAACACAGTAATGTTATGTACACTGAAGTAATGTAAAGCAAACTGCAAAGAATCTGACATATTTATCTTCATAAATACAACTGTTACAATATATTGTGAAATACTGTGAAAATCTTTTCTGTATTGTGAAATAAACCCTGACAGGGTGATGCAGGACCCCCACACAAAGCAGAGCTAATTAATCCTGAAGGCGTTTATTTCACAATACTGACCTGCTCACTGTACATTATCCTGATTAATATACAGTAACTTACCATGATAAATAAATCTGACTCAGAATATTGATTTTAAAATATTTTTTCAGCTCATTCAGAGTCATTCTCATTCTAAGGTCTGTTGTGACCACATCCCAAAAATTTAGAAAAATGTAAATATTTCAACAAAATATAAAGCCTATGAAATTCAAACCAGATAGACAGACAAGCTGAGGTGGATAAGCAGGAAGCTTTGACAAATTTCAAATACACAATATTGGAACTTCATAACAGGTAAACTGTTGCTCGTTATGTGGCGACAACACAGTGTAGATTACAACCCACTGCACACAGCCTCGACTTCAGAAAACTGATGATAAAATGATAATAAATGATGATACTGAAATTTTATGGATACCAAAACAAGTTCAGTATTATGGCCACATAAAGGACCCTGTTTTGACAGGCAACTCTGCTGAGAATATTGCAAAACAAAAAGATTATTTATTGTCAGTAATCGGCAAAATATGTTAGTAATTGGGACACGTAACACCTGCACAGTTCCTTTGTCCACAGAGTACTAATGTGTCTCACCGAAGACATGACGGTTAAGTATATTCACAAATTACAATGTCACTTATTCGCCAAAAATTTCCCTCAATATTGACCAAACGGAGTGAGTTACAGTTAGCATTAGCTACCGAGCTACATTTTAGTGCTGTACCAACACACACATCGACTAACTGTAAAGTAGCAAGACACACAATTGTTGACTTACCATCAGAAATGTCCTGCAGCATCCTCTGCAGGAGCCTCAGTCTCGGTCACATTCTGGATCAAAATCAGACGTTTGAATTTCAGCGCGTCTGAAACCAGCCATATCCGTCCAGCGTAAACATATCAGGGTTGGTTCGAGGGTTCAACTCACGCCCACCTCCTGAGATGGAACGGGACTAGTCACAGTTCATTTACATTTAAAGCTACAGGCACAGAAACAGCTCGTTTCAAGAGGCTGAAATAGAGGTATAGAGGCCTGCTGATCTGAATGATGCGAGTGGTGTTTTATGAAAGAAACTTCAAAAGCAGGTTTTGAGAACCTCTGAGACCTATAAAACGTATCAGAAAGGGGCATAATATGGGACCTTTAATGACCAATTCGAAGTGAAAAGAGTTGCAGAGTTTGTGTCCAATGTAGGGCTAACTAATGTATATAAAAATCTATAGAAACAGCTGTTTGTTTGGTTTCTTTGGTAAAGTATGACAAAACTAAGTTGTTAGGAATGGAAACGAAAAAGTGCATTTTTTGAAATATTGCACTTTCTTGAAGTATTTGAACAATAAAGTACCCACAGTCAGATGGCATTACCATCAGTGGCCAAAAGTCAATTTAAATTTTAGAAAGTGTTTGCACCCAAGTCATGGTTTGATTAGGGATGGGCATCGAGACCACTTTAGAACCAGTTCCAAAATTGCAATTCCACGACATCATTGAGATATTGTATTTTCAATTCCGCTATTGATTCCCACGCTAATTTAACTTGTGCATGTGTGCATTTTTGATCCATGCATACAACTACAACTTTTAACACAAAACAAAGCTTTACCATGACCTGTCTGTGAAGGTTTTCAGTCATCCAGGTCATGGTATTCGTAGCAAGGTTTGTCGTAGGCAACTGGACTTGATAGAGTTCTTGAAGATGTTTCTCCTCTCATCCAAAAAGCTTCTTCAGTTCTGACTGACTTGTTTTGGTTGTTCAGGTATTAAACCTCTGTGTGGTCGTTAACACCTAGAGGGGCATGTGGCTCAAGTGCCCACCCTTCCATTGTGTGGACTTTGGGCTTCACCTAGGGTGACCAGATGTCCCGCTTTGCGCGTGATTTCACGCATTTTCTGTCTCTTTTCACGCATCACGCAAATTGAGACCATGTCCCGCACAACATCCCCCTCAGGCCCCAGCAATGTGAAGAAGCCTGGTGATGTGCCTGCACTCTGGGCTCTGTTTGTTGTTGTCATAGTGCACCGCACGTGTGGCGCTTGGGCCCGCCCCTAATTTTCTCCACGCTACCAACAGCTGAGGTGACAGCTAGTGAATGACACCGCACGTTCTTCTTTGGAAATGGAGGAGGGGGAGACGCCAAACAAGAAGAGACGATGCAGCTACAGAAAAGAGTGGGAAAGCGAATACTTGTGGGTGAAAAAAGTCCAGGGGGATTCAGAGAGGGTTTATTGTCAACTTTGTAACAGTTCCTTCTCTATTGGGCACGGGGTTTATGCTCTGTTGTTGAGCTTTCTAATCATCACTGCAATAGCAGTGAATCCTTGGACTTTATTGTTTATGCTCTGTTGTTGAGCTTAATTATATTATATTATATTATATTATATTAGCCTATATAACATTATTATACATTATTATTATTTTTTATTATTATTATTATACATATTTTACATTATATATACATTATAGACAAAAGGAAAATAAAAAATAAGGGAAAAACATAAGACTTGCAGTCATTTTTTTTTTTTTAATCTTGTTAAAGTCCCTGCCATCATGTGACTTGTTGCAACTGTCTGGGGAGTGATCTTAAGACTGCATCAGTGTTTCCCACATGTTCATTTATTCGTGGCGGCCCGCCACGAATAAATTTTGGCCGCCACGAATACATTTTTCGGCTTTTGACTCGACCTCGCCTCCGGACTGTTTGCTTTGTGAATGTCGCGTGTCATTACAATTCTGGCGCACTGGGTGGCGGTATGCATTGTAACGCCGCCTATAAATTAATAAGATGCAGAAGAAGAAGTCGTGGTGGGCCTATAAATTGAGAAGACGCAGAAGAAAAAGTCGTGGTGGACGAGGCGTGGCTCCAACGACGAAGGTAAGACGTGCCGGTACAAAGTGGTCAAATAAGCCCAAAAGTGGTCCGAACAACTCTTACTCATCATGCTATATCAGCCCGTGTCTGTATCAAACCTGGAAGCTCAAAATGTGCAGAGAAATTAAGTGTTAGTGTACGTTAGCCGACTCATTAGTCATTAACTTCACTCCTTTACACAGATGATATAGAAAAATATTTTCTGAAGAAGAAAAGACCTCGTCTTGAAGAGGAGGTAGGTTCCGGTCCTCACGGGGTATTATCAAAACGGTATAAGACGCTAAAGAAACGCATGGAATAGTGACAAGACTTCCATCAGTGTGAAATGTATTTGCTTTCAATATTTCCAGGCTTCAGCTAGCACCGCAGCTGTGGCAGCAGATGCAGCTGCGGCAGAGAGAGAGAGAGATAAAGAGTGCAAACTTTGCAAGCAGTAGAGATGTAAATGTCTCTGTATCTAAATATACTTGTATATCTAGTAAAAACTAAAAACAAGCTATTATTCATATCTTTTATTACTATGTATATCTATGAATCTATGTAAATGAAGGCTATTATTTATATCTTTTTATTAAAATGTATATTTATATATGTAGATCTTAAATAAAAATTTACTGAATGCAGGCTATTTTCATCAATACTTGTACATAATTCATCTATTGTTCTATTCTGTAGCATTTATATATGTATGTAGTGTTTACAATTGCAGCTTTGCATATTCATGTGTGTAGATAGTGCTACATTACAGTCCCCCCCCCCCCCCGGACCACGCCACCACAAATAGATCCTTGATCTGTGGGAAACACTGCTGCATTGTATGTGGCAGATAAATTATGTCTTAGACCACCTCCTCTGTTGAGAGATGGCCGTTCCAGGTTAACAAAAATGGCCTCATTTACTCCTCTCTCAAACCATCTGTCTTCCCTGGCCAAAATACGGACATTGCCATTTTCAAAAGAGTGTCCTTTAGCTTTCAGGTGTAGATGGACTGCTGAGTCCTGACCTGAGGAACTGGCTCTCCTGTGTTGAGCCCTGCACTTATGCAGTGGTTGTTTTGTCTCCCCAATGTACAGGTCTGTGCACTCCTCACTACATTGGACGGCATACACTACATTTTCCCTCTTGTGTCTGGGTGTTCTGTCCTTGGGGTGGACAAGCTTTTGTCTCAGGGTGTTGCTGGGCTTAAAATGCACAGGAATGTGATGTTTGTTAAAAATCCTCCTAAGTTTTTCCGAAACGCCTGCAACGTAAGGAATAACAATGTTTTTCCTTTTGATGTTGTTTTCTTCTCTCTCAGACCAGTTTCTTTTGTTGATTTTGATAAGGGCCCAGTTTGGGTATCCACAGGTTTTGAGAGCTTCTTGGATGAGAGGCGAAGCGTCTTCAAGAACTCTATCAAGTTCAGTTGCCTACGACAAACCTTGCTATGTTTATCATGACTTCTTACAGTATATATTATGCACTGTGGACAATAATCCCCACCTCGCCACAGAAACCCCAGCCAACTAAAACATCTAAACCAACACAAAAATGACAACTCAGCATAACCCACCATCTTCTGGACAAACACATCACAAACACTAACTGAAAGTAACAGCTGCTCATTACAAACACCAACAAAATGTAACATTTGTATTTTGTTAATGCATCATGGGCATTATGCAAATAAGGGCTGTGTCTCAGCTTTAGGCTCATTCAAGATGAAGACGAGATCAAGATGGTAGACGAGATCAGGCGACTGTAGCAGGAGACAGTGATAAATAGCTGCAGTCAGGTTGGACAGTTTCCAGCAGACTTCAGAGAATATAGAGAGACACATCCTGTTAGATCAGCTGTCGGCAACCTGTAGTTTGCAGACCACGTCACCATAGCTGAAAAAATAGTGTGTTCTTAATCGCTGATTGAAGTTGAAACAGAAGAGATCCACTTACTGTCACATGAGCCCATGTTCTTTTGTCTGCCTTGTAAAGCCCTTTATAATTGTTCATTTGATAAGTCATATATATATGCTTTATTATTATTATCAACCACAAAATATCTGCTTGTTAAAACTTCACTGCACTACATAAGACTACTATATCTACTGTTAAATGTTACAATTACACAGATAATTAGGATTTTATACAACATATGGTGTTTGTTGTCAAAATTAAGAGCCAATCAGAGTCTGTGAGATCATCAATCAGGTGACAGGTTGCCTGGCTCAAAAACCACAGCCACCTCGAACTTGTGAAGTTATCATTGTCCACATGTGCATGACACAAAATCAAGTCAGCGACTGCCGGTGATCAATTCTATGCAGGCCTGGCTCATCTTGAACGCACCTATTGTATCTGCAGCACATGTGAACCAAGTCTGAATCCTACAGCGCCCCACAGTGGTTGAAGGAAGCCATGAACACTAAACAAGCCTCCCAGATGGTGAAAACTCCCAAACACAGTCCATCAACATCAACCGACACAGAACTTTTCACCACTAAAGTTCAGTTTCAGCCTCATGTAATCTTACACATAATACCAATAATACCAATAATAATTAAACCTGCAAGCAGCATTGGACGGGCCCTCACACCCCCACGCTTGTTGGGGCATGCTGCAGCCGCAACCTCATCATAGATGTGTTTAGGCTGGGACTCTGATCAATCATGCAAAGTGTGCCGACTGGGCCATTTAAACCAAAGTTATAGCAATTTTGTGTTCCATGTCGAGACATCAAAATTCAACACAACCCCACAGCCAGACCCTTCAACAATAGCTAAATATTTTATTAACTTTTGATCACAAAGTAATCTAGAGGGCACACACCAATTTGCTGTTATGATGAATTCTGTAGGAGTTTGTTAAAATACAAAGCATGGAAATGCTCTTTAAATGGCGTCCATCTTGCGATATTTTCACACGTGCGTCCAGTAAGATATATATGAAGTCTCGCGAGATCAACGCCCTGTTTACATCCTACCGGCTACATGCTACAGTTGACATTTCGGCTAAAACATGGTGTAAATGGTGTCTTTTGTGGTTAAATTTTAATGTCGCGGCTCGCAGACACTTGGATTACACCACACCAGCAGGATGGAGACATTTTGTGTTTGTTTTGTGTTCTTTTTTTGAACGTTTTATCTGTGGTCACCATTCACTGCCATTGTACTGGATTTGGCTGCAACCCTGTTTTCTGCTGAAACTCCAGGATTGTTTAGTGAACTGAAGATCTTCACCCATCCTCACATCGGCATAGAAGTGAGTACATACTGAGTGCATGATTATCAAAGAGTGGAATATCGCTTTAAGGCCTGAGGCCCTGTCTTACGCTGGTCTAAAGCGCAGGGCGCAATGGATTTAATTTATTCAAGGTGTGTCCAAATCCTCCTTTGCCGTCTCCCCCCAGTGGTACGAGTGATATATTGCCTTGCAACACCCCCTGCGCCACTGGCGCAAAGCAGCATATACCTATCAGGTGTGACCAAGTGCCCTCATTAATTCACTGGTGAGTTTAGGCCGAACATGCAATAAACCAATCAGAAAGTCAGCTCTCATCACCTGTTAGAGGTAGGTGCGCCAGCAGCACAAGCAGTGGCAGCATGACAGCAGATTTACAAGGAGGAAACAAAGAGAAAAGATTTTCAAAGCGAGCAGACAGATCTCCTGATTCGAGAAGTGAAAGCGCGAGAGCGCGCAATATATGGAGACACGTCTCCAAAGCAGCTTCATGTGTAAATAGTTTATTTTTACAACACCTGCAAAAAACAATACAATAAATGAACCGCAAATGACATGCAGATCTGCAACTGGTTAGTTTTACACTGAAGCACCTTGAAATTGTGTTGTATTTTATCATTTATTATTATCTCACACCAAATCCTCATCTCCTCCTCCCATCCTCCTCCTCTGTCCCGCTACGAAACAATCAGAAAGAGTTTCTGAAGTTTGAAGTGCGCAAAATTACACATGAATATATCCAACCAGCTACGTCAGAAGCACACATTCCTTTTTCTCTCTGGGTCGGACCGGATTAATGCGGTCAAATATAGTTTGTTTTGTATGTTATAGATCATAATTGTTTAATCCTTGTTTTTTCTGGATCACAACAAACAGGCAGACACAAACAGCTGTCATGCTGACTCATCTGATAAAGATGATCTGACAACCGTGATCACCTCCCGTGCGTACTATACAGGTCTGCTTAGATTTATTAGGCGTTATAACTAGGGATGGGTACCTTTCACATTTGAACCGATACAGTACCGATACCCCGTACCTGCGAATCGGTATCGGTACTCAACGGTACCAATTTTCGGTACTTTTGTGTGTGCTTGTGTGGTAATAAATGTTAATTTGTTTAATAATAAAATCTCAAAAATTTTCAATGTAACATATTTATTTCTCAATATATAAACTTTAACAAATATAGCAAAACAACATCCAACTGTTTGTGTTGTAACATCGCAGTTGTTTCACAAATTTCATGAACAACATGAAAACCCTTAACTACAACAACACAGTGTTTTTTCTTAATAATGCACAAATTAAAACCCAGCTCCACGTACTCCTCTTCCTTTCCTTTCCCCTCTGACTTGTAAATATTAACGTTACAAAGTGCGAGGAACCGAGCTGATAACGATAACTAATACAAGTTAAAATGCCAAGCTAACGTCACCAGGCTTATTTACTTGGAGCAGACGAAGTGTTAAGGCCATTTCTTCTCACGTTGCTGGCTGCAGACGACGCGTCGCTAACGGATGCAGGCATGTTAACGGTGCTGAATACAGGAGTTGTAGCCGTAGATCTGAGGCTGTCGAAAGTTGTACAGTCTTCAGCCTGTGTTGTGTTACCTCCTCAGCTTTGTAGCTCCTAACCGTGGTATGGAGCAGCTGATTATAAAGCTAAGTGTCGTTGCACCTTAGCTTGGCTCGTTCTGCGCTGGTAACCAGCAGTCCGGGCTATTCGCGCACACACACACACACAGAGGAGGAGAGGCGGATAGTTGAACACATGGACCGGACCGCGGCTTTATTCAGCTCTTTCCTTCACTCTGACGTGACAACACAGTACTTTTATGGCTGTAGAGTTGAGCTTCACCACACTGACTATACAACTTACAGTAGCTAGAGCTGGCGTTACTTCTCACACACTTCACCGGAGAGGGAGACACACACCTGCGGGCGTACACACTACAACAACACGGCTACGTGCGGACTACATTACCCACCACCTCCTTAAAGGGGAATGCTCAGGCCGGTAACAGTTGTGTTCAAGTCCGGCATGGAAAATCGCCTACTCTCTTCCACTCCTTACAGTCACAAGGATGCGTTTAGGTACCGAAACATGGTACCGTTTGATTTCACGTGAATCGGTACTCGGTAGTACTGACGGAATTCGGTCGGTACCTAAAAAAGTACCGAATTCGGTACCCATCCCTAGTTATAACCATAAAAGAATTTCTTTTTCCTTATTAGTGAGTTTATCTATAAAGACACACACACGTGCGCATGGCTATTTAACATTAATAAAAAGGTGTTGTGCCTCAGCCAGGCACGAGACACATGCTGTTAACTTTAATATTTACACTTTATTGCTGATGGATAATATGTTCAAATGACACTTGAAAACACATTTGGGGAAAAGACTGAACGTTAATTAAGGTGTTTTGTGATTGTGGAGCCATTGTACGGTGGTTTTGCTAGCTTACACCAGCGCAAATGCCATTTTTGCCATGTCTGCAAGATAGCAAATGCACTTGTGCCTAGTCTGTGCCGCCTTGGGTGGGAGGTCTAAACATGAAGGCAAAACGAGGGCGTAGCCCGGCGCGTTTGCTATCTTGTGCTCGGCACACTGGAGTAAAAACCACTTGGGCCTTAGAGCCCTATCTTACGGCGGTCTGAAGCACAATGGATTTAATTTATTCAAGGTGTGTCCAAATCCTCCTTTGCATTGGAGTAATTGCGCATTGCACTTCAGACCAGCTAAAAGCTGGTCTGAAGCTAAAAGCTAAAAGCTGGTCTGAAGCACCTGGCGTGTTTGGCCGAAACACACACACGTCTTCACAATCACAAAACACCTTGATTTTTGTTCATTCCTTTCCTCACACAGGAGTGTGGATTAGTAAAGTGTCATTTAAACATATTGTCTATCAGCAATAAAGTGTAAATATTGAAAAAAGCGTGCACGTGTCTCACATTTGGCTGAGGTGCAGTGTGTCTTTTAAGATAAACTCACTAATAAGGAAAAAGACATTTCTTATAATTATAACGCCTAATAAATCTAAACAGACCAGTAAAGTGTGCACAGGATCACGGCTGTCAGATCATCTTTATCAGATGGGTCAGCATGACAGCTGGAGCAGCTGTGGTGTTTGTGTCTGCGTGTTTGTTGTGACCCAGAAAAACAAGGATTAAACACTTACGATCTATAACATACAAAATGTACAAGACACTATATTTGACCGCATTAGTTCGGTCCGACCCAGAGAGAAGAAGGTAGGTGTGCTTTTATCAGAGCTGGTTGGATATATTCATGTGTAATTTTGCACACTTCAAACTTCAGAAACTCTTTCTGATTGTTTCGTAGTGGGACAGAGAAGGAGGATGGGAGGAAGAGATGAGGATTAGGTGGGAGATAATAATTATAAAATACAACACAATTTCAAGGTGCTTCAGTGTAAAACTAACCAGTTACATATCTGCATGACATTTACGGTTCATTTATTGTAATGGTTTTTGCAGGCGTGCATGTAAAATAAACTATTTACACAATAAGCTGTTTTGGAGACGTCCTGCTGTCTCCATATATTGCGCGCTCTCACACTTTCATTTCTTGAACCAGCAGATCTGTCTGCTCACTTTGAAAATCTTTTCTCTTTGTTTCCTCCTTGTAAATCTGCCGTAATGCTGCCACTGCTTGCGCTGCTGGTGCACCTACCTCTAACAGGTGATGAGAGCTCACTTTCTGATTGGTTTATTGCATGTTCGGCCTAAACTCACCAGGCTGAACAGACCAGGCGCAAGTGCATTTGCTATCTTGCAGACATGACAAAAATGGCACTTGCGCTGGTGTAAGATAGCAAAATCACTTGCGCTGGCGGTGCAACGGCCTTGCGCCAGGTGTAAGATAGGGCCCCAGTTAACAAACGTGAAGTTTACACTGAAGTTAATGGAACTTCCTGAGGCAATGCCCTTTGACAATACATCACAATCTTTATAACAGAGCATTGCCAAGGTATTAAGGTCTTTCTGACCAGATTTGAGTAAGATATGGTGTGCTGGAGGGCTGCTTTGTAGAGTCATCGTCAAATGGTATAGAAGCCAAATTTTTTTTACCACAAGTAATGCTAGAAGTCACAAAGAAGACCTCGGTCAGCAGGAAACGGGGCAGGTGTGAAGATCTGTACGAGCTAGCTCCTTGGTTTTGGAATAATGACCGAACAAATTGCCTTTTCTTTGCTATCTTGACATAGTGAACTACCTTGTCTTTTTGCCAAGCCCACACACAGCTGAAGACCAGACTTGAGAACTCCAAGCTTTCACACAATTTTTACTCATGAGGTTGTGAATATCATGAGAGGGGATGTTCGTGTGAACTCTTCTTGTGAACACCTTAAATACGACCCCATGTGAGCTCAGATGCTTTGTCTACAGTCAGTTCCACCAACATGGCCAGCCTCAGGAGTGATGACATGCCATGAAAACACTGAATACATAAAACTGACAGTGACAAGTAAGTGACAGAGTTACAGAAACTGCAGCCTATTATATTTTGGGAGGAAGAGGATTCATAAATGGAGCAGAAATCCATCCACAGCCGTGACTAACTATTGCGTAACAGTGCTGAGGAGATGGGCTTGGTCTTCTCTGGTTTTTCAGGTTTACTTGAAGATTTGGATTTATGTGGGGTCAGGGTTTCCCCCAGTGCTTTATAGGCCTGGCGGGCCGCCGGGCTTTTCTTGCCACCCCGCCAGGCTAAGCGTCACTTGTTTATTTATTTTAAATAGGTTTTTTATGCACCAACAGTGATACCAAAGACGGTATACAGAGCTTTTAACCACATCTGGTGATACGGTTGAAAGCGCAATGGCGACAGCTTATGGTCAATACGTGAACACATAGGGGGTGAGAGGTCAGGTCTATTTTCCATCATCTGAATGCCCAAAACCTCTACCTGTCTACACGCTAACAACTTTTACGTGTCATGTCGGAGGAGCACTGGAGGAGACGATGAGCCCGCTCGTTCACCCCCAGGCCAAGGGGAGTGCATCCCCGGCGAGCCGACCGAGCCGCGGCTCGATGATGAGGCAGAGCCAGTGCGAGTTAGCACGGATGTTAGCACGTCGTCGGAGCAGCCTTCTGCGAGCCGCGATGGTAAGCATCGAACTAGTGGATTTAATCCAAAATGGTTAGCTGACCCTAAATTTAGCGGATGGCTCTACAAGACCGAGTATGGTAAGCATGAAGAGTTCTTTGAAAAGCCCAGACGGATTGTTTGCACTGATCCAACCTGCACCATGTGCAGCATAAAGTAGAAGAGGTCACACAGCACCAGTGATGAGAATAACGGCGTTACTAACGGCGTTATTTTTTTCAGTAACAGGTAATCTAACTAATTACTATTTCCATCGTTACAACGCCATTACCATTACCGACAATTAAATGGGGCGCGTTATAAATTATAGCTACTCATTGAAGCTCTTGTCATCCGACTTGTCTCTCAGCCACAGGAGCTGCACAGCTGTTTATTTTTTTTCTTTGGTGAGGGAGGAGGGAGGGACGAGACAACCGCATAAGTGATGATGATTGGCTAAGGTAGCGTAAGCTTTCACGGTAAGCCAATCAGAGGCAGTGTTCAGTTTACATACAAACCACACACACACACCACAGCCCCACACACCCAAACTAGCAGAGGTAAACTGCAGCAATGGGGAGTCTGGAGGGAAAGTTGGCGTTTTCAAAGTGGAAGTACAGACACTACTTTATTCTCCTTGAGGTAAAAGGCAAGAACGGACATGTGAAGTGTACATTATGTCCCGGAGCGAAGTGTTTGTCCATGTCCGTTGTAAGCAACTCTAATCAATAAATATTAAAAGTTCTGTGTAAGTACCTGTCTATGCAATTCTACTCTATGCAACTGGCTTGTGAAACCTGCTTAGAAAAAAATCCAAATTCTTAGACATATTTAAACTAAAAAAAAAAAAAAAAAAAAAAAAAAAAAAAAGAGTAACGCAATAGTTACTTTCCCTGTAACTAGTTACTTTTATAGTGGGGTAATTCAGTTACTAACTCAGTTACTTTTTGGGAGAAGTAATTAGTAACTATAACTAATTACTTTTTTAAAGTAACGTGCCCAACACTGCACAGCACAGCATACCTCTGCAGCCTCTGAGTTCCCTGGTTTTACCCCTTGGCCATGTTTGCACTTTTTTATTTATGTTAATTTATTTTACTTTTAAATGTGACCAGCAATGGCTTGTTTTAAGATTCACTAGGATTTAACTTAAGTGAAAACAATTGATATTATTTATTTTAATTGTATTTTTTTGTGTTTGTTAAAACCGTATTTCAAGATTGTGCCTTTTTGTAAGACTCTATGTTTAAGTATTGTTAATAAATGGCTTATAATAACACATAATAGTCATAATTTCAAAATTCCTGTCAACTTTTAACATTTTTTTTTTTTTACAAAAACACGGTAGGCCGCCGGTGGGCTTCTCTACCACCAGGCTTAGCAAGTTTTCTGGGGGAAACCCTGGGGGTGTATACAGACTTCTATGGAGCAATGCACTTTTCTATTTCATTATTCATTTTTTAATTATTACTATTGAATTAAGATTATTCAGGAAAAATGTCTCAAGATTTTTTTTTTAAAAGGAGAAAACAAGAGCAACCTTTCTTAAACTGGGCATGTTTTTGTTTACCTATATATTTTTCTCATTACTACATTACAAGCTTTATTTCATTTTGCTAAGCAGTGTGATTTTGATTATTTACACAGATCTCATTCTATCTTAGATTATGCCAATTATTGGAGATCTCAGTAGAGTCACTCCATGTGGTTCTCTCATGGAACACAATGCTCGGTTGGGCTGACTACATTCAAGAGCAAATTTAATGGTGATGTCTAGGGCTGGGGCAATTCGTCAACGTAATCAATGTCATCGACATCATCGACTACAATATGTCGATTTGCATATCGTGTGTAGACGCACTGCTATGAACAGCTGTGTCTGGTCAGAGCATGGATTCACCCAGAGGACAAGCTGCAGAAACAAGACTTGCTGTGATCATCTAAAGTGAGGGAGTACTTTAGATAGAAATGCAGCAGTTTGGCTCTCTTTAGCTCCACAAACTGGACATGACTTATCACAGTGGGACAAACTGCTCCACACGAGTGCTGGAAGTGAAGCACTGAGTGACCTGCCCTCCTCCTGCAGCTGCAGCAGCAGCATCGTTCGGTTTACTTTCCTGTCAGCACCCACACATGACATATGAGGATTATCAACATATGGAACATGTTTCTGTTAGGAGAAGTCACTTAAGATAGATTTTCTAGACGTTTCTTCATCACCCCCATGTTAAAAGTGATGTCTGCATCACTGCTGTGGACTTTACACCACGAGTATTCTGCCGTTTCATACTTTCTGTTCACCTTCTCAGATTCTGCATCAGCCCACACCCTCCTCCTCAAACCCCCACAGAGCAAATGCAGATGCAGTGATATTTAACAAGTGTTTCTGGAGGTAAAGTTATTGCAGCTTGTTAGCCAGACATGATAATGTTCGCAGCTTATGTTAAAGCAGATGAAGACAGAGTTTAAATCCATGCCTCACACGTATGCTCTTGCTCTTGTGGCAAAAAAGACGCCACCATCCAGACTCATGAAACGCTGAGTATCGCTCTTCTCAAAGCCTCCTGTACACCTTCAACATGGAGAGAGATGGAAAGCTCGATAGTTCTAGTTACGATTGCTAACCTATGATTGGACAGTTGCTTTTTGGAGGGACTTAGTGAAGGGTCAATAAAATACAATGACCTAATCTTCATAATATTATCAATATTTATGATTACAACACACAAATACAAAATGATAATCTTATTTTGTCTATAGAGAATATATTGGTAGGGGCAATACTGTGGATGGTAATGTGGACATATGGATAAATGGCTTCCTGGTCGACAAATAGAACTAATACTAATCTTAAAGCCTTCATGGATAGATTTAGCCTTGTAGGTGTCTGGAGAGTGAAAACACCCTTTCAATAGATCATTTAGGCTACATGGAGCAATAAAACAGGCTAAAGGATTTCTGGCCAATTTCTAAGTAAGCTTGGGCAGTATTTTTTTAGACCTTCCTGACATTTCAGCAGGGTATATGGTGATGGTATTCAAGTGAAAAAACAGATTATTAAAAGCTGGTGATGCTGAAGTCGCTGTAGCATATATGACATGGTCTAGCTTACAATACTTTGTGTCCAGTATGCAATTAGCCTTCTTAGACAAGTCTTGCAGGGTTTAAATTCTTATGGCCCAGTGAATAATAAATACATAGGAAATAAGCACTATTATTCCACATATTCTTGTTAAAGAACTCGATGACACTTGTTGCTGTGTAGCCCAGCACATCATTTGACTGAACAGAGATGATTTACAGATGTATCATCTATCATCTATCAATAAACTGCTTTTATAGTTGGAAGAAGTCATGTCAAAATAAAGTTATATGTGGCCAGTTTTTCATGATTCCATATCTAGTTATATAAAAAATAATTCATGGGAGACCAAGGCTATAGAGCAGAAATGACAGGCCAGTTACTCGTTTTCTATATCCAGATACTTGTAACTGCTGGCCAAGTTCCTTATTGTAACAAACTAATTTCATTTTATGGCTCTATTTTCCATCAATAAGAAAACAGCATCTTCTGTGTTTCAGATAACTTAGTCATGATGACGGTATTGGAAATCATACCTCTCAGATTTCTAAATACTTTTGTATACCACTTTTGTATACCACAATACTTTGTTAAAACTCTCAGAAATAGGCTTGGGTGGTGATATATATATATATATATATATACAGTTGTGCTCATAAGTTTACATACCCTGGCAGAATTTGTGATTTTTTTGGCCATTTTTCAGAGAATATGAATGATGAGAGAAAAACTTTTTTTTTTCCACTCATGGTTAGTGGTTGGGTGAAGCCATGCAGGTCTCAGTCGTCACCTGGCTGGGCTCGCAGCACTAATGAGATCCCCCGCGATGACATAGAGAATACGGGGCTGACTTGTCACGCCCATAAGTTCATTTTGTAGAAACCAGTTGCAATGGTCTGTTTATCCACCAGGAAGAGCAGTGAGTGTGGAAGCTGAAGCGCCAGTTATTACTGTAATCGTAGGCATATTTGATGAGGGAGAGAGCTTCCCACACAGAGCATATTTAATGATTATCAGGCGACTATATCATAGGTCAGAAATATCATACTTCAGCTTTTTGTTACTCAAAAGAACTGCATAAGTAATACGGCTGGGGACTGAGCGATTTACAGTGAGAACAAAACTGCAGTTACATCACTAGTCTGAGAGGCTGACTTTATCTGCAGTGGTACCGAGATGAATAATGTACAATGTATAACATTATTATGACTATATAAATGTAATTTATGGTGCTCTGAGATAGCTGTTAGACCAACCCGCTACGTGTGTGCCACCGTTTCCAGTATGTGTGAAAGCTGAGAGCAAACTCTATTTAACCTCAGTGAAAATGTTGTTTTTCAAAGACTAAACGCCAACCAGTGTGGACTTAAGCTGAATATATCGTTTGACAAAAACATCTTCTGAATTTTGGAAATGATTACATTGATTTTTATTATTGTTATTATTATTACTATTTTGACTTTTGGACTGTACAACACTCTGTATATTAAATGCACCTGCTGCGCGCAGCCTCACTGATCTATCGCTGTCTGTCTGTCATGGAAATGATATTTTACAATTAGTTGTATTATAAACTAACGAAATTCATTAAAGCAAGTCATTTGGTGTTTACAAAGTCATGATATTTAACTGAGATAGATTCATTCTGTTCGTGTTTACAGGCTGCTGCCGCGACTCCAGCAGAAGGCTGGCACAGTGTGCCGCGGTGTTTCTCCATACTCAGGCTAATAAAGTCAGTGATCGCTCAGAGTTAAAAAGTGAAGCTATGAAAATCTGTCACATACTTGGTGTGAGAAGTTAAAAAGATTCTTAAGGAGATTATGGCCGTCTTTATTCAGTGCGGTGCCGCGGGGTCATTTTACGCCTGAACGAGCAACAGTGTTTGCAATCGCATAAGGTGTGACCTGAAAAAACATTTTATAATTCAGTTTAGGACATTTATCATTTACAAGGGTGCTTTATTAAGTTTCAGACAGGAGACATCAAGACTAAATGGTATTGGAGCTTCAGCAGGAAAAGACGCACCTGTCTCCCTCTCTCCGACACACAAACACACACACTTACATACAGTACACGGACACACTTCACAATCAACGCACACTCAACAAAGCCCTCCTCCTCCTCAGATGAAGACAACCGATCAGGTGAAAATGATGGTTATCATCGATATCTCTCCCTCATCAGATTGTCCTCCTCTCTCACGTCCTGAAGCTGTCAGTGTCTCAAATATTTGTTTCTTTTGATATGGCCTGGTGTTTCTGGTTTTTTCTATCTTAATAAATTCTAAGATCGATACAGCCTACTAGGGTTGTCACAAGAACCAATACTTCCGGTACCAATTCGATACCAACACACAAAAAATACATCGATACCTGCTTTTTTCTGGTACCATCAGAACCGAATATCAACTTTTCCCTCGGCGAGCCGTGTCGATTCTTGGCAGAACGGACGGGAGCAGTATACGCGTGTGAGCAGCACAGAGCAGTCAGCGGCGCTGAAGAAGAAAACCTGCCGTCTTAAATAACAATGGCTTCAGCAAGTGGGAGTGGAAGCACAACATGCCGGCTCGTTGACAAGACAGGTACGAAGAGTCGCGTGTGGAAATATTTTGCATTCGAGGCGGATGCATACAGAGCAATTCTAGACTCAAACAAGCCGACATCAAAACAGTGCCTCAGAAGTTTTCAGACCAAAGGAGGAAGCACGTCAAACCTGGCAAAACACCTTAAAGACAGGCACCCCAACTTGTTCAGGGAATTCAAGGTGAGTGAGTTTCCGTTTACTATCACTGTTGTGTCATGTTACATTATAAATACGTTAACCCGAATATGCCTATGTTCCGTCATTTCGGCATGAGAGTCAGCTGGGGCGCAGCCGCGCAGGCTTCTACTCTCTCGCTCAGTCGCTCCCTCATGTATATGTTTCACGTAATGTAACGATATGGTCTGCGTCATATACGTAAGGTGACTTGATGAGATACTGTCTGACAGTCTCTTACCTTATGTTTTTTAAACTTTTTTTTTTCCTTTACAGTACCAGTGTGACCCAGACCAGGAGAAGCAGGAGGAAAGTGGCACAACACTAACACAGCCCAAAATCAGCAAAGCTTTTGAAAGGCACAAAAAATATGACACAAATTCAAACGAAGCAAAAAAACTGAATAGGGCAGTAGCAGAGTTTCTGTGCATGGATCAAGTCCCCATCTACACAGTAGAAAAATATGGATTTCGCCAAATGCTTGAGCAACTCAACCCCAAATATCAGTTACCAAGCAGAAACTATTTCATGTACACAGAGATCCCCAGAATCTACAATGAAACTAGAGAGCTCATCACCCAGCATCTCAAAGAGAAACCATACTATGCCTGCACAACTGACCTGTGGACAAGCAGAACTGCACACACCTTCATGTCTGTCACTATACAGTACATAACCAAGTCATGGGAGATGCACTCATGGTGTTTAGGCTGTAGTGGCCTGGACACAGATCACACAGGTATGTAATTAAAGTACTTAAGCATTTTAAAACAGAACATGCTTTGTTTGAAATAAATTCATTTTATTATTATTTTTTTTTAAATCTTTATCAATTCAGGTGAGAATCTGAAGGAAGCCTTTGAAGAGAAAATAGAGGAATGGAAGTTTGACATTTCAAGAATGGCAGGCATAACAACAGATAATGCCTCCAACAACAGGAAGGCCTTTAAAGATGACTACATGTGGATTCCTTGTTTTGGTCATACTTTCCACCTTGCAGTCAACAAAGCCATTGATATTTACAGGGTATCTGCAGCATTGTCAAGGCTTTGTAAAACAATATCTGCCTTCACCAGATCACCAAAACTTTCACGTCAACTCCTCAAAAAACAGAGAGAACTCTCACTCCAAGAACATTAGCTCATACATGATGAACCCACTCGTTGGAATTCATCATATGACATGGTAGAGAGATTTCTGGAGCAGCAGCAAGCTGTGTGTGCAGTGCTGGCAGAGGACCGGAAGAAGTGGCATCTGATGCCCAAAGACACTGACATTACAATTTTAAAGACCCTGAAAGAAGTCCTCGAACCATTGAGTCCCTTCACTGATGCACTAAGTGGTGAGCAGCACACCACCCTCTCATCTGTCTTGCCCCTGACATGGAAAATTTTCACATCTCTCAATGATGAAGAGAAAGACTCACTTCTTGCTGCGGAGATGAAGAGTTCCATCAGAGATCTAAATGTGCGTGTTAATGATGACAAGCAGTTGCTGCTCATTTTGAACAGTGCCACCTACCTTGACCCCAGGTTTAAGGACATGTTTGTTTCACTCAAGGAGGAAGTCAAACAATGTCTCCTGGACCAAGTAGAAGGAAATGCTGAGCCTAACAGAAGTCAAAGCCATGTGCCAGACCCAGGACAAGAAGAGGACTCAAACCTAGTCAGGCCACAGAAAAAGCAGAAGGATGACTTGAGAGGACTGCTGTCAAGTATCCAAGGAGAAAAGAAAGGCAGTGGTGCCACCCCCTCAACTTCTGGAGAACCCCTGTCCCAAAGTGATAAGCTGAAAGGTGAGTATCAGGTATATGAAAAAATGCCAGAAATCAGTGCTGAGGAGGATCCCCTTTCCTGGTGGAAAACAAATGCAAGTACTCTACCTCAGCTCTCTGATTTTGCCAGAAAGTATCTGTGCATTGCTGCATCAAGTTGTGCTTCTGAGAGAGTTTTCAGTACTTCTGGCTTGATTGTCAGTCCAAGACGGTCAAGACTGACCCAAGAAAACATTGACATGTTGGTGTTCCTTTCAAAAAACCTGGAACTGACAAAGAAGTTCAAAAATCCTTAAGAGGTTATGCCTGTTGGAACCTGGTATTAGAGGTTTTAGTTATGTGAGATCAGGCTCCACACCACTGTTGTTTTGTTATTTATTTGCATATTTATAAGAAGAACAATATTGTTTGTTTTATATACTTGAAGGCTCCATGCCACTGCTGTTCTTTTTTGAATGTAAAATAGTTGAATATTGTTGTTATTTATTACCAAGCACAGTATTGCTTGTTTTTATAGTGGTGTTAAATACCTGACAGTTTAAAGCTGTTTTCAATAAATTAGTGAATTTAAAAGTACTATTCTGTTGGGTTTTTTTTTTAATCGTGGTATCGAATTAGTATCAAGAATCGTGGAAAATCACAGGTATTGGTATCGACTACTGAAATTCTGGTATTGTGACAACCCTACAGCCTACTCTAAGAACAGGGCGCGTGCACTCTTGTAATGATTAAAAATGTTTACAATGGCCGTTGCTACGCAACCTGACGTAAACCTATAAGCACAGCTTATCCAGCTGTTTGTATAGCGACCCATCAGCTCCTCTATTTATCACATCATTAGCATCACGATGTCCCCTTTTGTTTGGACTGAACGTGTGATCCAAACAGGTTTCCAGCCCCACACTGTCACACACATCATCACACTGAGTGAACTGTACAGACTATTGATGTAAACATTAAACAACACATCGTCACTGTTGATGTCTGAACAGACTCATAAAAGTGACATTTTATAGTTCTTAACATTATAAACTAAAAAATGATTTTGTCTCTTAATTAATGTTAATGTGATTTTAAAATTTAAGTCTCTTAATGAGCAACTTTTTCAAAATGACAAGTAATTATTTTCAGGCACTAAGTTATTTTCATAATGTTTCTCATTATTCTGAGACTTAATATTTTCAGACAGGGGAGACCTGGGCCAATTGTAACAATTTTTGGTTTTCCTTAATAACTAATGTGTTTATAACACAGATGCTGCAGCAGATAAAGGTGGTCATTTTAATAACTTAAATTCTTTTGGGTGGCTTATTGTAACCTATAATAATAACAAATTTATATTATTGTACAAAAGTACTTTAACTAATAGGCCACACTAAATCTTTAAAATAAAAGTAGTGCAATAAACGTAATATTCACATCTGAGATAGTGGAGTAGATGAATAATGTAGCATAGAATGGAAATACTACTAGGTAAAGTACAAGCCACCTCTAAATCTTTGTTAGCTTTTCTGTTTTTGTGAGGGAAGCGCCATCTAATGGTATCACCTTGTAATTGAATAAATGGGCGTGTTACAGTGGAATCTAGGCACACCCCCAGAAAGGTGGGTGGGTGGGTGGAGGTTGGCTGCAACCTGGGAGGACACACACAGTGGTTTAAGCTGCTGACTTTGGTACAGGAGGGTGGGGTTCGAATCCCACTCAGGACGGGATATCCAGGTGGGTCCTTAGGCAAGACCCTTTGCAGTTAGATGCCTACACCTCGCATGAGAGCAACAAAAACAGATAAAGCTATACCGGTTCGGACGTCGCCCGGTCCAACAAGGTCCGCGTCAGGTGTTGGGGGACCAGGACGTCCTGACAAGAAGTTGGCTACTGGAACATGGCATACATGGAGCAGGGCAGAGAACAAGACACTGCTGGAATGCTACTACACCAGCAACCCCAGTGAGAGAGGGTATATGAAGGATGTATGCAGCGGCAACAGTCATCCTATGCATGCTAGGCTACATGTACAGCAGTAGCCAGAAGGAGCAGGGGAACCCTCCATGGAAGAGGAGACTGGAGAGCAAGATCACTGCAACAAGGAGGGAGGTTAGCTTGCTAACTGAGCTACAGAAAGGTGTAAAGATCAAGAAGGAAGTGCCAAGGAGATACAATGAAGTGGAGACTGCCAAGCAGAGGCTCACAGCCCTGGCTACCCGCCTTAAGAGATACAGCAGAGAAACCGAAACCAGGAGAATAAATAGACTGTTCTCCAACAATCCAGCTAAGGTCTACTCTCAATGGCAGGGTAGTAAGAACACCCAGATAGACCCACCAAAGGCTGACACTGAGCTCTACTGGAAGAGTATCTGGGAGGAGGCATCGCATAACACCAATGCCCAGTGGTTGCTCGAATTGAAAGCCAGACCACAGTAGCCTCCCAGAACAGGAGCCAGTAGAAATTACCACCGCAGACATCCAGAAAGAGTGTCTAAGATGAAGAGCTGGACAGCACCAGGGCCTGACATGATCCACGCCTACTGGCTCAAAAAGCTAACCGCACTCCATGAACGAATGGCAGCACAGATGAACCAGCTGCTAAGTTCGGGAACCCACCCAGAAAGGCCGACCCAAGGCCGTACAGTCCTCAGGGCCCAGTACCATCCAACTACCAGCCTATAACCTGCCTGAGTACAGCATGGAAGCTCCTGTCAGGCATCTTAGCAACTAAGATGAGTAGGCACATGGATCAATACATGAGTAGAGCACAGAAGGGAATTGGCAACAACACAAGAGGAGCCAAACACCAGCTACTGGTCGACAGGGCAGTCACCCAGGACTGTAAGACCAGAAGTACCAACCTGTGCACTGCCTGGATTGACTACAAGAAGGCCTATGACTCGATGCCACACACATGGATACTGGAGTGCCTAGACCTGTATAAGATCGACAGGACACTTAGAGCCTTCATCAAGAACTCGATGGGGTTGTGGAAGACAATTCTGGAAGCCAACTCACAGCCAATTGCAGATGTGAGCATCAAATGTGTATACCAAGGAGATGCACTGTCCCCCCTGCTGTTCTGCATAGGCCTGGCCCCCTGCAGCCAGATCATCACCAAGGGTGGCTTTGGATACTGATTCCAAAGTGAGATGACAATCAGCCACCTCCTCTACATGGATGACATCAAGCTGTATGCCAAGAGTGAGCGTGATCACCACTGAAGGGGTTGATCTACCTGAGGGCAACATAGCAGATGTTCAGGACAGCTACAAATACCTGGGGATCCCACAGGCAAATGGCAATCATGAGGAGGCAGCACGGAGATCAGCCACAGCCAAATACCTTCAGAGGGTGAGGCAGGTCCTGAAGAGTCAGCTGAATGGCAAGAACAAGATCCAGGCAATAAACACCTACGCTCTGCCAGTGATCAGATACCCTGGCTGGTATAATATCCTGGCCACTGGAAGAAATGGAAGCCACTGACATCAAGACAAGGAAGCTCCTTATGATGCATGGAGGGTTTCACCCTAAGTCCAGCATCCTGGCTATACACTAAGTGGAAAACAGGAGGCCGCGGACTAGTGAGCGTCAGAGCCACTATCCAGGAGGAAACAGCAAGCCTCTGGGAGTACATCAGGAAGATGGCCCCCAATGATGACCTGCTGAGTGAATGCCTCAAGCAGCAGAAGCCCAGTAAGGAGGAGCCAGAAGGGTTGGCATGGACAGACAAGCCCCTGCATGGCATGCACCATCGGCAGCTTGAGGAAGTGGCTGACATCGCGAAAACATACCAGTGGCTGGAAAAGGCTGGACTGAAAGACAGCACAGAGGCACTGATCATGGCCGCACAAGAGCAAGCCTTGAACACAAGGTCAATAGAAGCCAGGATCTACCACAGCAGGCATGAGCCCAGGTGCGGGCTGTGCAAGATGCCCCTTAGACAATCCAGAACATAACAGCAGGGTGTAAGATGCTGGCAGGGAAGGCATACATGGAGAGGCAAGGCGGTGCAAGAAGGGGATTTATATATATATATGTGTGTGTGTGTGTGTGTGTGTACACACACACACACACACACACACACACACATTAAGATATGCTCACTCTATGTAATGGCAACTAAATAGCTCTTTATTACAAAATGATGAAGTTAAAAAAAGAGGTCACAGGTAATCTCACATTTCTGTTCAAAAGCCAAAGAACAATATGGAAATAATTTGGAACTTTTAAACTTTGAAACTTGGAAATTCTTATGGAAGTTTGGTAGTTAGGTAGTTTAATGGAGTTATTACAGAAGTAATATCCAGTTACTGTGGTAACATTTACAAAAATCTGCATAGTTCTAAGTTTTGCCAAGCTTCAACTGAAATCTTTTTGAACTCTCAGACAGTTAAATCTTTTGAGAAAGATTAAATGCAGCCATGTGATAACGTATGAGGAAATTAAGAATGCAATTAATCTTCTAAAAAAACAAAAACAAATCACCGGGTACTGATGGACTGCCTCAGAAATTTGTTAATGAACTGGCTCCTTTATTACTTAAAGGTTGGCTACTTTAATTCCAAAACCCAGCAAAGACATTTTTGACAAATGATCTGTACCAGAGTAAATAAGTGTGAACTTATGGTCATTAAGGAATGCTCTCTTTCTTTATAACAGTCCATAAGTACAAGTATAATATTTAGGACTATCGGTTTATTAATGATAAGCAGAGGAGGCTCACTTTAAAGGGATGGTTCACCCTAAAACGAAAATTCAGTCATTATCTACTCACCCTCATTCTGATTGAAGGTCAGGTTTAGTTTTTCAATCCACAAAACACTGCTGAGTTTCACAGGAAAACAGTGTTGCAGAATCTCCCAAAGAATGGAAGTGAATGGTGACCAGTTTTCAAATGTAAAAAACACAACAGAATAAAAACATAAAATGTCTCCATACCACTTGTCTTGTGTAATCCATGTCTCCTAAAGCCCCAAGTTGCCAAGTTGACTAAAAAAAAATTATATTTACACCATGTTTTTGAATCTTCACCATAGATCCTTAGCTTGGAGCCATGTTCACATGCACACTGTCTGAACTAGGTGTGTGTGGTCTGACAGTGTGCAAAAGGCATGTTGGGACTTTAGGAGTTTTTTATGTTTGGTCACAATTCACTGACATTGTTTGGGAGACTCTGCAACACATTTTTCCTGTTAAACTCCAGCAGTGTTTTGTGGACTAACAAAATAAACCCAACCTCAATCGGCATGAGGGTGAGTTGATAATGACTGAATTTTCATTTTTGGGTGATTGATCCCTTTAGAATGCCTCCATACTGCTCGCCTGGTGTAATCGAAGTCTCTTCAAGCCCCAACATCCAAAGCTAATTTGAAAGACGTTATTTACACCAAGTTTTTAGCCTGAACCTTCACTGTAAATTCTTAGTATGGAGCCACATTCACGTGCATGTGCACGCTGTCTGAACAGGGTGTGTGTGGTGTGACAGCATGCACAAAAGTTAACGGCATGTCAGGGCTTTAGAACAAGCACTATAGAGGCATTTTATGGGTTTTATTTTTCATTTGTTTTTTGCATTTGAAAACCGGTCACCATTCACTTACAGTGTTTGGGAGATTCTGTTTTCCTGTAAAACTCCAGCAGTTTTGTTTTGTGGACTAAAAAATTGATCCCAAACTTCAACTGGTATGAGGGTAGAGAATGACTGAATTTTCTTTTTTTTTTTTTTTTTTTTGGGGGGGGGGGGGCCTCTATCCCTTTAAATTTTAATGGGGTTAGAAATGCCCATCAATCTCCAACATACACTCTAATAGGCAAAAGTTTTTCAACAGTTTTTCTGGCAGTAACAACTGATTTCTAAGAGCTTTGTTCATCTTACCACATTACCGTATGTGAGTCCAGAAATAGAACTGTTTAGTAGGTGACACAGTACAGACAAAGACCTGGCTTCTACTTACTCAATACTTAATCACTGACAAAGTTAAGGAAATGTTTTAAACTCATTCAGAAATTTCATCCTGCCAAGGACTGTGCTAAAAGATAGGAACGACATTGATGTGAACTGTAGTTTCTGTAATAGATGTCCAGAATCTGCTACACATTTGTTTTGGCATTTCCCAGTTATGGAGACTTTCTGGCAAAATTTGTGTATTTTATTTATATATCAGTTTTGTCCTGTTTTGTATAAGGATGTGCATGATTGGTTGACTACACGATTAAATGTCGCCACCAACTGTTTTTTCCCACCGATACCGATAACCGATAACTTCCTGCTTCTCATAACCGATACCGATACCGATAACCGATAACATTTTTAATAGTTTATATATACACCTGAGGTAAAGAAAGGCAAAGATGTAGTGAGTAAAGATGAATTTAACATTATAACTCTGCCTCTGACTTATCAAAATAATGTAACATACATCACTAGTGTTGTAATCACAACAAAAACAAGAAAAGTTATGACTAAAAAAAAACAAAAAACATTTATTATTGCTTCACTCTTTACGGACAGTGTTTAACATTATAAATTAATAAATTCTGTTCAATTTTAACTGCTTTCTGTGTGTTTTCTTAGTGTTAGACTAGTCGACTAGTCTAAATTAAATTTTGCGTTTAATCTTCCGGTAAATTAGTCGAACATCCCTACTCCAGACTCCTTGCTGGCTGGCAGTGCAGCGTTAGCCGCAGCAGTCCTCTCATCCTCATACTCTCTCCATATACGTTGTTTCGATGGTGAAACTTTTAAGTGGCTAATAAGGTTGGATGTGTTGAAACTGGTAGACTTTTTACCTCCTCTCGACACTTCGGCTGAACATTTATTGCATACTGAATCGCGTTGTCTTTTTCAGAAATAGTGAAAAATGCCCACACTGGTGATGGTGGCGCCATGTTTATGTTTGAGGTAGCGCATCAATATGACGTTATGCGCGTGACAACAGCAGGCGCCAGCAACGCAGGGCAAACAAACGGACTGAAAATGAGCGAAATCAAGGCAATGTCGCTATTTATAATTGGACGTAGTTATCGGCAAAAAAATTTCGTTATCGGACTTATCTGTGTGACATCATTTTTGCCCAATATCGGGCCGATAATTATCGGTACCGATAGTTATCGTACATCCCTACTATTTATCAATATTTTATTCATGCACAATGCCAGTTAACTGTTGCCTCTAAGGTGTTATGCAGTTGCCTGCCACTAGTTGGGGCTGCAGCCCCATCAGATAGCAGCGCCTCTCGCCCAGCACATATGCCCCAATGGTAACCCCAACCCTGGATGTTTTCATCAGACAGCTGAGTGTAAAACTCGTAAAACCAGCAACCACTCGACTGAAACAACATGTGACCACATTCAGCACAGACACAGGCATTAACCTGTGCTGCTGCTAGCACTGCTAAGCAACACTGTGTGTCAGGCTGGGAGCGAACGTCTCTTGATGTTGTCAAACGATGTTGTTAACCTGCAGACATTGTGATACCTTTTGGTCTGAAAAGGTGAAGCATTTAGTGAGTGGTTGTTAGGTCTTGTAGGTTAATGTGCAATGTTTGTATTGCATGGTGCAAAGTGTCACACATTTCACCAACATTTAAAATAATTTGGTGAATGTAAACTGTGATTAATGGCTTCAAATGGCTCTTAATATACACAATATTTTTTTTCACACAGTGTTTAAAATGATTAAGTAATAAATTGTGCGCAATCTTAACTGCTTTCTGAGTGTTTTCTTACCGTTAGACTAGTCAACTAGTCTAAAGGGGCCTTCACATGGGAAGAAATTTGCTCTTCGCTCACCGCCAGGTAGGGCGCAGAGGCACTGAGCGGACGCGGCGGAGCTCAGGGATACGTCATCAACAAGTGCGAGGTATTTACAGTTGCAAGGCAACACCAATGTTACTTGTTACACTGGAAAGAAGACGAGGAAGAAAACGATAATATACGTATAGTATTCACAAACCTGATAGCCGATCTTACTATTGACATTTTGCCATGCATAACTCCTCCTACCGAGATCGTGGTATGTTTTGAAAGTGGTATTATATAGTTGACACACAGAGAATGAGTTTTTCTTTCTTCTTCTCTCCCTCCTTTGCTTGTATGAGTCGCTTCTGGCACGTCACATAGAGCTGTTATCTTATTGGTTGCGCGTTGAAAGGTCAGCGGCAAATGAGGTCAAAGTTCAAATAATTTGAACTTTGAGCGCAGTGGTGAGCAGCAGATCCGAGCAACGCACCACGCCGAGGGTGGTGGTACCGCTTAGTTGGGCACCACCGCTCTCTCCATAGGAAAACAATGGGATTGCCAGCGCAAAGCGTTTTTACCGCTGATCATGTGTAGGGGCCTTACATTAACTTGCTTTTAATCAACATGTTAATTTGTCGCAAGGAACATCCCTAGTTTTGGGGGAGTGTATTGTTTGGTCACCTGGAAGATAGTATACAGAAGGTCACTTACAGTACATGTCAGTTCAAGTCAGATTTAATTTGTTCAGCCCAAACTCACAATTTGCCACACGAGGCTACACAATGTGCACTGTGTGGAAACACTCCTGTCCTATAAACCCTCCAAAAAAACTTTCCAAATCCCTTTACACAGGGAAAAAGCTGAGGTTTGTTATAGTCAGAAAGGAATTCAAGCAGTACATTTATTTAATATGACACTCTCTGAAGCAAAGCGCAATTTAATAAGTTTAAAAAATATAACATTTTTATCCATAGTTTTATTTATTTATCTCCTCGCATTTCAAAAATTTATACTTTTCTCTTTATTTGTGTAATATTCGTGTTTTGTTTTTTTTTCTTTGATGTGATCCTTTGTGTTCAAGTTTTGGCATTAAAGTTCTTACACAAAACGAAAAAACAGAAGACAGAACAGACAGAAGTGTAGGTCGCATACCTATGACGTCATATCTCCCAGGATGGCGAAGGCATGAGCCTGAAATCTACCCAATCACACTCCTCATTCCTAAACCTACTCAAACCAAACTACTCAAATCCACAAAGGCAACGAGTACTAGCAAATCAGAGTCTGAGTAGGGCGGGTCTCAACTTCGCCATCCTGGGGGTAAAATTTGCACACCAGTGTCATGCTCTTGAAAAATATTACTGTGCTCATTCTAGCGTTGCCTGCAGTTGTTAACGCGTGGGAAATTTAAAACACACAAACAATAGAGGGGAGTACGCCATTTTAGCGTTTAGTCTGCCGAATCCAAAGAAGCAGATAACGCGTGTGTAACATTACTGTCAATGTTGCCTGAGAAGTTGTGAAACTTAACGTAGCGGTTAACGTGTTGGCCTCAGATGAAGGCCAGCGAAAGACAGCGGTAACGTTCTGTGATTAACGTTAGTTTAACTTAGTTTAACTATCAACTGTAAGCTCGCTACCAAACATTGTCCCGTGCTGCTCTCTCTTACCGGCTGAACACGTTTCCGAACCTTTCAAGCCTGCTGCCCGCCATTTGGGTTGTTTCATCGACAGCACTCGACAGTCAGTGCCTCTCTCCCCGTCTGTCCTCTGCAGCCAGCATGTACAGGACAAAGACATCCGGTGAGATTTTTGGTTTGTCACAATAAAAGTATGAGGCTGTAGGACAGTACATTTATTTGAACATTGCCTTCCGTAGTACCAATCAAAAGTACACATATAAATATTTATTTATATTTATTATATTATTCTTATATGCATGTAACTGTCGCACTGCGTCTTTTTGATCGTGGATTTGATGATTAAATATAAACGGGCTTATTGTGAAGGCTAAATGCTCAAACGTGAATACTTTTAATTCTTGCCAGTGATCTGATGAACTTCCGGTAACTTGTTCGCCTTAAAAAAAAAAAACAAACTCTTTATTGATAAACAGTAGGTATAGATGGGGACATACAGGGTGCTTTTCATTCGGTAAATTGGACTCCTCCTCCGCTTACTTCCTCTCCTCGCGTCTTAGCTCCACCCAGCGAGGACATAAAAAAGGGATGCGAGGAAGAGACGCGAGGACGGAGGAGACGAAACTCCCAAATGAAAAATCCTTGGTTCCTTTTAGCGTCAGTCTGAAGCGATCAATTACTGATGATGAACTGGTATCAGATGTATCAGCTGTCAAACTGACTGGTAGGAATGTCCACAGAAACACTTATTTAAGAACTATTCCAACACCTGACAGTTTTCGATTAGATCTGTAAACTAGGCCTATTTAAAATAGATTATTAGTAGTAGTTTTCTCCCTGATGTTGATTTTAATCATCATTTAATAATTTATAATTAATATCAGATATGGATCAGTGTTATTCGTTACTTAGACTATTTATTTACTTGCATTATTGTCATCCGCACAATAATACACACACAGCTGTGTCAGAATGTGTGTCGATTTTATTGTTAAATTAAAAAAGAAAACAGACAAACTGCTGCTTTGTGTGATGCCACAACTCTCTGCAGTGAAATAACTCATAGTGTTAGATGCAAACACATGACGGCGCATTATATCACATCTCATCATGTAACTGTGTTTAATTTTATTATCTGTAGATCCTGTACATGACATTACAAAGTAAACACACTGCCGCAGGTATTTTCCCTGATTGATCCATTAAAAAGTGTGTGACACTGATTCCACAGTAATAATCTCTGAATCATCACTTTACTAGACGACTTTTCATCCTGTTTGTGTGATTTTTCAGAACATGCGGTGATTTGCAGTCTAATAATACTAATAATGCTTCTACTCACTTATTTCTTCATGAGCTCTTTGTGACATCAAAGGACATAAATATTCACATCAGAATTATTAAAGTGCTTCAGAGACTTCTGTCAGTCAGATTTGATTTCCGTGTGTGTGTCCTGATGATGCAGGATGACAGTCGCTGAAACTGTCCAATCAACATCACTCCTCTTGATAAAAGACTTCCGTGTAGGATACACCAGTGTATCCTCGATCTGGAATGCTTTTTTTTTTTTTTTTTTTTTTTTTCACAGTTTTTTTTTTTTTTTAGAACTTTATTGCAAATATACAAAACAAACACGGCAACAATTATTCTTGGCATGTGTCAAATAATATAAAGAGATTGTCAGAGGGAACAGCATATATAAATCCATCATTATAAATACAGATATAATTTTAAACAAGACTAGTTTAGAAAAAGAGAAAAAAAAAAATATAATATATATATATATATAATGAATAAATTAAATCAAAAGTAAGATAAGGGTAACAACAGTGAGATGAATATTTTGCAAGGGAAAAAAGTAATTTTGTTTCAGCCGTTATGCAATTCAGTGGGAAATTCTTTTAAACACTTACACAATTTTTGTGCTTTTGTACCTTTTACTAATTCCAGAGATTTCATGTATGATTTGAATTCACTTAGAAAAACAATAAATTTGGGAGATGTTTTTAAAATTCTGTTCTTATGAATAAAAAATTTGGAGAGACATAGAATTACATTACAGCAGAGTTCATCATTTTTGTTTTTCAATATTATACCAAATGTTATGTCATTTACAGAAATACAATCTGGAAAAGATGGGATTTTATCCAATTATGGACATCAACCCAGAATGTATGTACAAGTTGGCATGAGAAAAAGACATGATCCGTAGTTTCAATCTCTTTCTCACAAAGTGTGCATAAATTATCATCAAAATTAAAACGTACCCTGAGCAGCTCCCTAGAGGGATAAATGTTGTTCATAATTTTGTAGTGTTTCTTTTGTTTTGGGTGATATGGGGAATGTTAGGTACATTGTTCTTAGTCTATCAATTGATTTTTTATCAAATTTGTGTAGAATGTCATTCTTATTTTGTCTGCCTGGGAATAATTTTTCAGTGAGACTGTTCCTTATAAAATGATTATTGCATTTTTTGTCCATAACAGATAATCCTTGAATTGACAATGAAGGCAGTTGTGGCTCTATGGTTTGGTGTGCCATTATATTTTTTGTTAGAACACAAATTGTTGGGGAAGCGCTTTGTGTAATTTAATGAAATCTGATTCTACGGGGTTGAAATTATGCTTTGTGCAGAATTGTTCATAATTCAGAAGATTACCATCAGCGTCCATTAAGTCAGTTAAAGACCATATATTTCTCTCATACCAATCCGCATAAAACAGGGATTTGTTCTTGTACAAAATATATCTGCTGTTCCACAGTATAGTGTTATGGGGTGAAAAGTTATGTACATATAACATTTTCCAGTATAACAGTATTTGTTTGTGAAATTCTGATAGTAAAACAGGTAATTTATTTATAGTGTAATCTGCTGTAAGGAGAAATTTCAAGCCTCCAATTTTATTAAATATATGATTTGGAATACAGAACCAGAAGGAGTTGCTATGTTTGATCCAAGATTTTATCCAATTTATTTTCAGGGTTCCGTTAAGGCAATCAAATCAATAACTTTTAAACCGCCATCCTTTATTTCTTTAACTATATCACTTCTCTTCATATAATGTGGTTTGTTTCTCCAAATGAAGTTTAGATTAATTTGGTTGATAATCTTTATCAATTTATTTGAAATGGCATTAGAGTAGGCTGGGTAAATACATCTGGACAAAGATTCCATCTTTGTTAGATATATTCGACCAAGTATTGAAAAGTCTCTTTGGAGCCATGAATTTAACTTGGCCTTGCATTCCTTTATTTTATTTTCAACATTCAGGGATTGATTTCGCTTTTGGTCTTTTGTAAGATAAATTCTTAGGTATTTTATTTCTGATTTGATTGGAATATTACAAATTTCTTTCAGTGGTGTATCATGTATCGCAAGTATGTTTAAGGTTAGTCCTGATGCTTTGGAAAAATTTTTGATTTTTTTCAATGGCTGTCGGAATTTGATGTCTGTTTTTTAAAAACAATGTTGTGTCATCAGCTAGTTGACTGATGAGAATTTCTGTACCAAATACATTTAGGTTTTCAATCTCATCACAATTTTTAAGATAGATTGCTAACATTTCTGTGACTAAGATGAATAAGTATGGTGAAATAGGACAACCTTGAGGAATTCCGACATTGACCTTAAAGCTAGGGGTCATACCACCAGGTAGTATGACACAGCTGCTAATACACTGACAAATTTTCTAAATTTAATTCCAAAATTAAAGTGTTCCAGTACTGAGAGAATAAAAGGATGCTCCACAGAATCAAAGGCTTTGTAGAAGTCCAAAAAGAGAATAAAACCATCATCTTCGATTTGATTTCTGTATTCAATAATGTCCATTATAAGCCTGATATTATTGTGGATTGATCTTCCTTTTAAGAAACCAGACTGTGTTTCTGCAATAAGATCTGAGATTTCATTCTGAAGACGAGCTGTGAAAATGTACGTTAGTAGTTTGTAATCTGAATTCCTAAGAGTGATTGGCCTTCTGTTTTCAATAATTCTGGGGTCTTTACCAGGTTTTGGAAGTGAGACAATTATTCCATGTCTCATTGTCGGTGGGAGTATACAAGTTTCAAATCTTTCTGAGAAAACTTGAAGAAGCAGTTCTGTTATATCTTCCCAGAAGTGTTTGTAAAAGCTTCCTGTGAGGCCGTCTGAGCCTGGAGCTTTGTTAAGAGAAAGGCGACCAATTACTGCATCAAGTTCTTCAATTGTTATTTGATTATCACATGTCAGTTTAAGGCTATCTTTCGCTTGGGGAATATATTTAGCTATATCCCTTAAGAACGTTTGACAATCTTCATTAGAGAATTTGGAACTATAGAGCTGGCTATAGAATTTCATCTGTAATTTCTTTATTATCAATTAACAAGGATCTGATACTATTTTTGACCTGTCTTCTTTTTTCAAGACCACAAAAATATGCTGAGTTCTTCTCTCCATCCTCTATCCATTTTGCTCTAGACCTAATAAAGGCTCCTTGTGCTCTTTGTATATAGATTTCATTTAATTTAGGTTGAAGGTCAAGTAATTTCTGTTTGTCGGGTCTATTGCAGTACATATTTAGCTGTTTTATAATGTCCAGTTCCTTCTTTTGAAGTTCTTTTTTATAGTTCTTGCTGAATGAAATTGTGAGTTGGCGTATTTTATACTTAAGGAACTCCCACCTCTTAATGGGCGTTGTTAGTTCTTCAGAGTTCCAAATGTCACAAATCAAAGATTTAATCATTTGGCAATAATCATTGTTTTTAAGCAGACTGGAGTTAAACTTCCAATATTTATTTGAATGTATTCCTTTATTTTTAGGTTTCACAGACAAATAAATAATACTGTGGTCAGTCAGCGGAGCAGCAGAAATATTACAACTGATGTCATGACATAACAAGTGGTTCGCAATTAGCCAGTGGTCAATTCTGGATTTATGATTTGAGCTAAACCATGAGTATTTAAATATTTCTGGGTTTAAATATCTCCATGCGTCAGTTAGACTTTGTTTATCACAAAAATTAGTAAATGTGAAGTTTGGGTGACTTGCAGAGAATCTGGAGGGGTATTTATCATAAAATTCATCCTGGACTAAATTAAGATCACCACCAATTATAATGTTGTCGGTGGAGTGTGATGATTTGAGAATATCTAAATGTGAACCAATTTGTTCAAATAATTAACAATTACAACAACAACAATTTTTATTTTCTGTCTTGTCGTTGTAACCATAAATGTTTATTAGGATGAATTTCATTTCATCAAGCGTGAAGATAACAATTAGCCAGTGACCATGATTATCTGCAATATGGGATATAATTTGACCCTTGAAGCTTTTCAAAAGGATGGAGACCCCTGCTGATTTTGTAGTGCCATGGCTGAAATAAATGTCATCTCCCCATTGTTTGTACCAAAATATGGTATCTTTGGCTTTGGAGTGAGTTTCTTGGAGGAAAATAATATTGGCATTTCTCCCTTTACAGAATAGAAAAAGACCCTTTCTTTTGGTAATGTTTCTTAAGCCCCTTGCTTTAACAGAAATAAGAGAGATGTCATTTTTTAAACAAAACATGTCACTTAAAACACACAAAATGTGAATTCTCTAAACCGTTACAGAACAAAAGCAAATGTTTTACGATGCTAAACTGTTATGGTAGCAAAACCCTGAACATGTTGCTTTTCTTATTCAAAACTCACATTACTTTTCTTAACATTCACTGGTCTTCTTTGGTGAGGTCCTCTGCAAAGCGTATGTTGAGATCCTTGCAGACGGGGTGCAGTTTGGTGGTTTTCCAAAGTTCATCTCTGAAGCGTCTTCTAGTGAACTGCATGATGATCTGTTGAGGATGGTTGGTGTCATACGGTCCTAGGCGGTGCACAGAGTCCAGAATAAAGTCCATCTTTTCCTTCCAATGTGGTGCAATTTTCCTGATGATATCTGCGACGATCTGTCGTGTGTTTTCTTCTTTTTCTTCTTTAAGACCATGAAGTCTTAAGTTCCATCTTCTTTTGTAATGTTCCAGATCTGCAGCTTTCATTTCCACTTCTGTAGCTCTCTTTTCCAGCTCTGTGTTCTTCTGTTTGAGTTGTTTTACTTCTTCGCCTAATTCTTTGTTTCTTTCTTTGCACTCTCTAATTTCAGCGGAATTGAACTCAACCGCTTTTGTGATGTTGGATATGGTCAATGTATTTTGTTTTAGCTCCGTTTTAAAGTCCACCATCATTTTTTGAAGAGTGCCAATCGCAGCTAGGATTGTTGCGTTAGAGGCATCTTCAACATGAGTTGAAGAGAGTGCAGTTTTGACTTCTTCACCTTTTGATTTTTTCTGTGGTACTGGCGGCTTGGAGGGTGATGTTAAGGCGTTTTACCACCTTTGGAGTCTGTCTCCATGTTTTCTGGTCCGCAGTAGTCGTGCATTTTGAGAGCTCTAGCTCTAGCGTTGTCATGTTGTTTAGCCAAGTGTTAAGACGTAACCGGGATAACTTCACTTACTGGCTTTCTAGGCGATTCCTGTAGGTCGAGATATACTTTATATCCAACAATTAGGAGTCTTTGTGAGTTACAAGTCCATGTTTTTCGACTTTCAGGGTTTTGCCGCACGGACAGTGCGTCTGTCCCTTCCGCCATCTTGCCCGCTCGTTCTGGAATGCTTTTCATTACGTTGAATTTTGCCTCCTCGTCTCCTCGCTCCTTCGTCAACCTGGAAGTCATTTCCTGACTGACAGAAGTTTCTGAAGCACGTTATTTTTTGGCATTTTTGCCTTTCTATTGGATAGAACAGCCAGAGAGTGGATAGGAAACGGGGCAGAGAGAGAGGGGAGGACGCGCAACAAAGGGCCAAGGGTGGGAGTCGAACCAGCGGCCACTGCAGAGGACTAGCAGCCTCCATACATGGGTCGGACGCTCTTCCAACCATTATTAGTATTATTAGACTGCAAATCACTGTATGTTCTGAAAAATTACACAAACAGGATGAAAAGTCGTCTAGTAAAGTGATGATTCAGAGAGTATTACTGTGGGATCTGTGTCACACACTTAATGTACTAATCAGAGGAAATACCTGCGGCCGTGTGCTAACTTTGTAATGTCATGTACAGGATCTACAGATAATAATACACGAAGAGATGTGATATAATGCGCTGTCATGTGTCAGCATCTGACACTATAAGTTAATTTCATTGTAGAGTCGTGGCATCACACAAAACAGCAGTTAGTCTGTGTTTATTTTTGTTTTGCTTTAATGCCACAATAAAATCAACACACATTCTTACATAGTTGTTGTATTATTGTACAGAAAACAATGGTTTAAGTAAATAAATAAGTAAACAAATATCACAGATCCGTAGCGGATATCATTTATAAATTGTTAAATGATGATTGAAATCAACATCAGGATAGAATACTACTACTAATCATCTATTTTAAACAGTTTACAGATATAATCAAATACTATCAGGTGTTGGAATAGTTGAATAAGTGTTTCTGCGACATTAGGTGCATTCGAGATGAGCCAGGCCTGCGCAGAATCGATCGCCGACTTGACCCCGACTTGCTCTGACGTCATACATACGTGGGCAAAGATAACCTCATGAGATCGAGGTGGTCGCAGTTTTCAGAGCCAGGCGCCACAGTTGCTCTCCACAGACTGCGAGTGCCTGGCTGTCACCTGATCGATGAGCTGACAGGCTCCGATTGGCTCTTAATTTTGACAACAAACGCCACATGTTGTATACAATACTAATTATCTGTGTAATCATAATATTTAACGCTTGATAGATTAGTCTTATGTTGTGCGATGAAGTTTTAATCTGTCAACAAGCAGATATTTTGTGTCTGATAATAATAATAAAGGCTATATACGTGACTTATCAAACAAACAGTTACAAAGTACTTTACAAGGCAGATAAAAGAACAGATGTTCCATGCAACAGAAGGGGGATCACTGTTATTTTAACTTCAACTAGCGATCAAGGACACACTTTATCTCTTCTGCTATGACCGTGGTCTGCAAACTACAGGTAACCTACAGGTGATCTAACAGGATGTTAGTGTCTCCTCCTGTATGTTCTCTTAGGTCTGCTGGAAACTGTCCGACTTGACTGCAGCTTTTTGTCTCCACCTCATGCTGCGGCCACCTGATCTCATGTACTCGCCAGGCGAGGCGCAGTTCATCTCGAACGCACCTATTTGTACCAGTTAGTTTGACAGCTGATTCAGCTGTTATCAGCTCGTCATCAGTAATTGATGTCGCTTCAGACTGACGCTAAAAGGAGCCGAGGAGTTTCGTCTCCTCCATCCTCGCGTCTCTTCCTCGCATCCCTTTTTCATGTCCTCACTGGGTGGAGCTAAGACGCGAGGAGAGGAAGGGAGTGGAGGAGACGAGGGACCAATTTACCGAATGAAAAGCACCCCTGAGCTCCTCCAGAAGCCTCTTCTCTCCTCGCTCCTTGTCTCCTCCAGGCCCTTTTTTTGTTTGTTTGTTTTTTTCATTAGCAAATTTACAATTAAAATTGGCATAGCACAGTGTAGTACATAAAGAACAAGGGAACAGAAGCCTAGAAATGGGCATATAAAGACAATGTGGATCATGAGAAAATTACCTAGTAATAAAAAAATAAATAAAGTTAAATGGTTAAATAAAATAAATAACAAAAAAGGCACATGAATAAATAAGAAGAAATTCAGTATGGAATAAGAGAATAGAGCTAGGGGTTCTCTGTAAGGTTAAAGAATAACTTGGGTATTTTTCAACCTGGGCCCTATTTCCCCATGTGTATGTGTGTGTATGATTGTAGGTACAACTTGTTTTAAAATTGGTTCAGTATTGAGGGAGGTGGATGCAGCCGGCAGCCGCAAAACGAGTTATAACGGTAGATATGAGGGCAAATATGTCCCGTAAAAGTTTGTGCAGTAAAAGTGATTTTTTTCACCACAGTCCAGATCAGATCACCAGTGTAATCTCTGTCAACAGCATGCTTCACTTACTGCCTGCTGTGTGTGACGACATCTCGCGGGATCTTTGTTTGTTGCTGGAAGAAAACAGAGGAGTCATGCTGAGAGCCGGTCAGAGCGGAGTTAGTTGTCCCGGAGTTCAGTTGAAAGTTTTACTGCAACTATTGAAAACAATGGTTCGTGTTTGTGCTTCGCCAAATTGCAAGAACAGGATGTCGTGCAACACCCCGTACAGCTTTCATAGGCTGACTTTGTTGGATGGTGAGATGCTGAAGTTGTGGCTAATTGTGCTACAACTGGATGCTAACACTCCTGTCCAGACACTGCGCCTCGCAGACCATCAGGTCTGCAGTGCACACTTTTCCCAAGATGACTACTGCCAGCCCAAGAAGAGAAGACATCCAATCCTGAAACACTTCACCAAACACACCTCAAGAAAACAGCTGTCCCACTCACTGCAATGAAGACATTCTTCAACAAGCAAAGATCCCACGAGATGTCGTCACACACAGCAGGCAGTAAGTGAAGCATGCTGTTGACAGAGATTACACTGGTGATCTGATCTGGACTGTGGTGAAAAAAAGCACTTTTACTGCACAAACTTTTACGGGACGTATTTGCTCTCATATCGTTATAACTCGTTATAGCTGCCGGCTGCATCTGCCTCCCTCAATACTGAACCAATTTTAAAACGAGTTGTACCTATCAATCATACACACACATACACATGGGGAAATAGGGCCCAGGTTGAAAAAATACCAAAGTTATCCTCTAAGATCCTCTGCTACCTTGCAAAGTTTCATTGCATTATTTTTCTCCATATATTTCAGTGATGAAAATTAATGACACATTTCGTTATGAAAAACAGAGAAATTTGGTTTTGATTTCATGAGTCTGTTTTTATGTATAAAAAACTTTCAAAGAATGATGATTGAGTTGATTGCCAGGTTATGTAACGGATCTTTCACAGGTAAACCAAACAAAAGATTTTCCTTTGTTAGATTAGAGAAATTGACAAATTTAGGAAACAACCAATAATGCAAATCATCTCAAAAGGCATGAGCAAAATTACATTCATAAAATAAATGTTTTGTAGTTTCAATGTGTTCATCACAGAACAAGCAGTTATTATGATCTAAACCAAAACGACATCTTAAGAAGTCAGCAGAGGGGTATATTTCATTGAGAACCTTAAAGTGAACATCCTTCGCTTTTGGTGCAACAGGAAACGTGAAGAATTTTGTTCTCAGACTCTCAGCTCCTTTTTTAGAGAAGAATTGTAGAATTGAATTCCTGTTTGATGAGAACGGATATAATTCTTTAATGAAGATTTGCCGGATTGTGAAATTAGGTAGTTTTAAATTAGTGATGTTATGACCATTCACCAAAAGCAAAGGGAGATTCGGGTTTACATTGTTTTGAAATAAATTATATGACATCACAATAACAGATTGAGGGATTGCTTTGATAACATTGTTGTACTGACCTCTGTCATTTAGGTTAAATTTAGAACAAAAGTCCTCAAAGGGCAGAATGTTTCCTGTATTATTCAGTAACTGCAACACAGGCCATATTCCTTTTTCTAGACAATTTTGAAAAAATATGGATTTGTTTTTCAGTAACACATACCTGCAATTCCAAATTGGGGTGTTATGAGGGCCAAAATTGTGTTTGTAAATCATTTTCCAATATTGTAGTACCTGTTGATGGAAGAGCGATAGTTTGGTGGGGAGCTCATTTAATTCAAAGTCACATCTAAGGAGGAGGTTGATGCCTCCTAACTTCCTGAAAATGTGGTTTGGAATGTGAAACCAAAGGCTGTTTTCATTTCTCACAAAGGATCTAAGCCAATTAATTTTAATAGTGCCATTAATTCAGTCTATATCAATGGCTTTAAGCCCACCTTCTTCATATCCTTTAACCAAATTTCCTTTCCTAATGTAGTGTGTTTTCCTCTTCCAAATATAAGTGAAGTTAGCCTGGTTTATGGATTTAATAGCATTTTTGGATATTGACAGTGAATAGGCTGGGTAAATGAATCTTGAGAGGCATTCCATTTTTCGGAAAATTCGTCCAATAATAGAAATGTCTCTTTTAGACCAGAGATTTAAATATGATTTACACTTGTCTAATGTATTCCAAATGTTGAGATTGTTCAGAGTGTTAATATCTTTAGTGATGTGTATGCCGAGATATTTAATGGTAGATTTGACAGGGATATTATTAGGGCTGTCGCGGTCAAGGAATTCCCCCCTGCGGTGAGTCAGGGTGGCTCAATAGTGCGGTATTATTGCACCACCCCCCTTTCATTTTTTATCTATCTATTTAGCAAATTTGTTTAATTACTAAATTACTGAACTCATAGCAATGTTTCCTCTGAAACTTGGCGCCCCCACATTAAAAAGTTCTAAAAAAGACATGACAATTTTATAACACTTTTTAGTTTATTGAATGCCGATCAAAGGGCAGTAATGGTAGCAGTACAGATGCATTAGAGACAGGCTACACGTTGTTTCTCCTTCTACTGATTGAACTTTAAAAAACTTAAATTGTAGTTGTGAAACAAAAATGAATTCAGCAGACTTTTAGGGCTAAATCTTAAAGTGCAAATAACAGCATCTTACTGAAATGAAAAACAAGTGCCCGTTTTTTATTTTTAAAGACACTACAAAAATGAGATGTACGAGGCACTAGACTTTAAGAAAAACAAATATTCTCCTTGAGCCTATAAAGAAAATAGCCTATGATTTATACCTAGGTCATGTCCTTGATGCGCGCGAGGAAAACCAGCATATTCACCTTATGTGGTTTCAGAGAGGATTGGAGAGGGGTAACAATATTTCCAGCTGCACTGAAAACTCTCTCCGATGGTGCACTCGTTGCGCAAATGCACATGTACTTGTGGGCGACTTTAGAGAGGAGAGGAAATCTACCCTGGTTGTCGTGCCACCATCCGAGTGGGTCTGCATTAGAGTCGATGGGGTCCTCCTGGAGGTAGCGTGTGAGTTCGGTGTCGGCTCGAACTCTCTTGGGTATGGTTGCAGAGCTGGTTGTCCGTGGCTTCAGCAGGTCTCCAAGGGTTTTCTTTTTAGCCGCTGGTGGCACCGCTGTTTGCGCCGAGGACTCCTGTTGTGCAGCAGCTGACGCACTGGCACCGCTCCCTCTGTCCTCCATGTCTAATATTTCCTCAATCAGCGTGCACTTTGTCTCCTTCATGTCATCATCAAAATTGTTGCCCCGATATCTAGGGTCCAGCAAGCAGGCCTTTGCCAAAGTTTTTTGTAGGGCAGCTGGTCTGTACTTCTCCTCGAGAACACTGCACATCTTCCGCTTGATGTCCGAGGTCAGAATGGTGTCCTCGTCCGATGGTTTTAAAACCTCTTCAGTGAGGAGTTTCAGGACGGGTTTAATGGATGAGACCGTGACATAGGTCTCGCCAGACAGCAGATCCGTAAATTCAGCCGCTGGCTTTAATGCTGCGTTCACCGACTCCAAAACTGCAATGTCCTGCCAGCTAGGAATGAGATGCTGATGCCGCCGATCATCCAGAACTCTTTTTATAGCCGGGGTTTGCTCCAAGACTCGGTCCACCATTTTCTGTTTGGAGCCCCATCTTGTAGGACAGTCCTGTATGGACAGAGTGATAGCCGTTTAATTATTGAACTGAAATTAGGCTGGCTACACCTGCTTAGTAATTTTTTAAATGAATAGGCTACATTTTAAATTATTTTTTGTTTCAGTGTATTTTTTTCTAAACGAAAAATACTTTTTAACCATCTCAGAAAGCCAGCAACTGGTCGTATGGGCTATTTTAGGCTAGATCGATGTTTCATAGAATGAATGAATTTTGGGGAACATTTTAAAAGATTATTCATATTCACAGTATTCATATTTTTAGTAAACTTATTGGGCCTATCTAATGATTTAACCCTTAAACAGGCAACGTGCACCAGGAGATACACACTCTTTAACATCCTGTAGGAGGTGTGCTGGGAGGTTTTCACTAATAAAGTTAGCATTTATCAAAAGTCTTGTCTGATATTAGCATGTAGATCACATGATTTGGTTCAGACTATCTTTGATCGTTTCGTCAGCCTGATCAGAAAACATCATGGCCGCCAGTGGTGGAGAACCTGCTTCCTTGGGGGCAAGTAATCATGTATTATTCATACTTATTTTCAAAAAAACAACAATATAAATTCCAAAAATTAATTAGGACATTTGTCTAAACATTCTGATGAAGAAAAAATGTTCCAACTGTGTTTGTGGTGTTACTTAGCAGCTTTTGAAATGTATGTATCCCCTGGGATACGTTGCTAGATTAGGGGTAGAAATTTGGTCAATGTGCATCATTCAGAATTTTGTTTCAAACTGGAAAGCATGTTAATAATTACTGCAGTACCAGATATTATCATGCACAGCTGTGCCATTACAACAGTATAACTGTATTTTACTTAAGAAATTTTTATTTATTTTCAAGTAGGGCATCTCGGCTAGGTCCTTTTATGGGAAAAGAAAGGAAAGCGCAGGAATCAGAGTGATAGAGGAGATCCCTGCAAGTTCTTCTGACTCTGAGTCAAACAGTAATGAAGATCAGGAAGTAATTTTCAGCCAGCATGAGCTAGAGGCAGTGAATGAAAGCAGTTCTGATGAGGAGGATGAAAGCTCTGATGAGGAGGATGAAGAGAGGGATCACAGCACAAAGTCCAAACGAGCCAAGGGATTCAGGTGACAGTAGTTTTATTTAGGGACACTAATATGTGCAATCCATAAAAATGTATGTATGTTTATGTATTTATGTGTATTTATATGTATTTATGTATATATATTTTTTTTTGTTTGTTTTTACAGCTGGCGTAAGAAACGGTTTGAGCACCAGTCAACAGCAGCTGCCAGTGAATTCAGTGCATCTGATGAGCTGTCTTCTCCATGTAGCTACTTTGCCCAATTTCTTGATGATGATCTGTTCCAACTTATTGCTGAACAGACAAATCTCTACAGCTGTCAGTTAATTGGAGCCAGCATAAACACCACTGTGAATGAGATCAAGTCATTTGTTGGCATTAAGCTAATCATGGGAGTGGTGAGAATGCCATCCAGTATCTCCCGAGCAAACCTCACCATTGGGGCTTCAAGATCTTAGTTCGAGCAGGCGTGTCTGGGATAGTATATGACAGGCTGGACCCTGGCCTGTGCCAAATATGCTCTTTCTGGTGTATGTCAGGAAGTCATACACTATCCCAGACACGCCTGCTCCAACGAAGATCTTGAAGCCCCAATGGTGAGGTTTGCTCGGGAGATACTGTCGCAGAGATCCAGCCTTTGTTCCTTTGTAAGGGACCATCATTTCATCTATTGAGAACTTGTTCTCACTTTTAATTTCCAGACACTTCTTTCTTATGCGCTCCAGCACTGGTGTCACTTTGCAAAGCCGATCTTGGGTTGGGTCTGATGACTGATTGTCGTGAAAGTGGATGAATCATGAGAGGCATTTAAACCTTTTAACTGACATCACATTGGCTATTTTGGCATAACGTGTGTCTTCTGCCCAATAATCATCCATGGATGGCATTCTCACCACTCCCGTGATTAGCTTAATGCCAACAAATGACTTGATCTCATCCACAGTGGTGTTTATGCTGGCTCCAATTAACTGACAGCTGTAGAGATTTGTCTGTTCAGCAATAAGTTGGAACAGATCATCATCAAAAAATTGGGCAAAGTAGCTACATGGAGAAGACAGGTGCACTGAATTCACTGGCAGCTGCTGTTGACTGGTGCTCAAATATAAATATATATATGTGTGTATATATATATATATATATATTATATATATATATATATATATAATATATATATACACATAAATACATAAACATACATACATTTTTATGGATTGCACATATTAGTGTCCCTAAATAAAACTACTGTCACCTGAATCCCTTGGCTCGTATCCCTATCTTTTTTATGAGATTGCTTTGATATGAGATTGGTAAAAATAAATAAAATCAACTTTGAAAGTACTATGTGTAATGCAAATGACCAAGGAATACAACAATTTCTAATTTATCTTAATCAAATTGAACATTAATATGTTTATCATTTGGGCTCCGTTTATACCTCAATAGGGCAACGTATCCTGGGAGATACAATTCATAAAATCCAATATATTGAATATATATATTTTGAATGTGGAAATATTTTTCTTAGGGCCTAAAGAGATGAGTGATAACATTAAATTATTTTTTGCAACCCATTTTCCACTCCTGCCTGTTTTAGGGTTAAAATGGGCCTACATATAAATAATCCCAGCAAGACAAAGGAAAATTAGAATATACAAACGAATAGCCTATCGGCTGCAAGAGTGTATTAACTGTCATTAGGTGTTTATTTTGAGAAATCATAAGAAATCTGGAGGCTCGATGATAATCGTGTATTAAGTGGGCTATTAATATAACTTCTGAAGGCTAGTTTACCATTATGAGCCCGTGCTGCGGGATTTGGAGCTCCGCTTGCGCTCTTGCCAGATCTCTCCTCTTCAGCCAGCTCTGGGAGAACACACCCACTAAGGTGTGGCACAGACCCATTGCTCGGGCTGTGCGATCCTTAACGCCTGCCATTGCGTTTGTCACTGCCAGGTGTAAATTATGTCCGAAGCAGTTTAGCCACATCCAGCTCAATTTTCTCACTGCTGCGGTGATGTTTGCCCCGTTGTCCGTCGTTATGCACGCCAGCTTCTTCTCATCCAGGGACCACTCATTAAATGCGCTGTGGAGAGCCTCTGCGATGTTGTTGGATGTGTGATTCTGGGGCATAAACACTGTTTCGAGGCAGCGTGATTTTAGAGTCCAGTCTGTGGTCAGGTAGTGTACAGTTAGACTCATGTAAGGAGTCATATTTACGCTTGACCACATGTCAGTGGTGGCAGAGAAATAGTCCACATTTTTGAGCTCACTCTGAACCGATGCTATGACTGTATTGTATATTTTCGGGACAGCGGTTTCTGAGAAGTAGGTTTTCCCTGGCAACTCATATTGTTTGTCAAGTTTCTGAAGCAGCGATTTGAATGCCGGTTTCTCCACCATGGTAAACGGCACCATCTGCTCGACCAGGTACCGTGTAACAGCGTCTGTTAGGCGTTTGTCTGTCACTTTCAATGCTGTACTTGGCAACTCGAGCAAAGGCTTCGCCGACTCCAAGCTGTCGGCTGGCACCGACATGAGCTGCTGTGCGACTCGATGTGGGAGGAGGCAGCCTCGCCTCCATAGCTGGATGGTAGCTTGCTAGGTGAGACCTTAAATTCGAAGTGTTTCCTCGTTTTACTTGGATCTTTTTGCCGCAGATTTTACAAACTGCCTCATCTAAATTAGCTGGTTCCCCTTTTTCATTTGGCTGAAAGCCGAAATGCTCCCAAAGGGGCGAAGTAACATTTTGTTTCGGTACAAGCGCAACTGCCATCGTCTCCTGCTCAACGTGAGGTGTGGTGAGGTCAGGTCACTTGCGGTGGTGACGGTGGCCCACCATGCACCGCGGCGGGCTTCTTAGTGTCGCGGTAATTCATTTTTGCGGTTACTGCGACAGCCCTAGATATTATGAATTATTGCTAGAGGGGAATCATGAATTGGTAACAATTCACATTTTTTAAGGTTTAGTTTTAATCCAGATGCTTTAGGAAAAAAAAAAATCAGTTGTTTTGAGGACTTTGGGAATTTGGTTAATATTTCTCATAAATATTGTTGTATCGTCTGCCAGTTGGCTAATTGCCAGTTCTTTGCCTAGCACTATTAACTTCCCAAAGTCTGTATTTTTTCTAAGAATTGAGAGCATTTCCACTGCTGCAATGAATAGAAGGGGAGAGATGGGATAACCTTGTTTGATTCCTTTGTTGATCGAGAATCTTGGGCATGTACCATGTAGTAATAAGATTGAGCTATTAGTATCCTTGTAAAGTAGTTTAACCACATTAATGAAGTTTTCTCCAAAATCAAATAGTTCTAGGGTACGAAAGATAAACTTGTGTTCAATTGTGTCGAACACTTTAAAAAAAATCTAAAAATAAAATGAAACCATCCTCTTCAATTAAGTTATTGTATTCCAGTAAGTCAAGCACAAGTTGTTTATTGTTGTGAATTGACCGCCCTTTTATAAAACCAGATTGTGTATCTGAGATGATTTGTGTGATACCAGATTTCAGTCTGGTCACATAAATGTGTGTCGATATTTTGTAATCGTCATTGAGTAAGGTTATAGGTCTAAGATTGTCGATTAGTTTGGGATCTTTGCCAGGCTTTGGGATGAGTGTGATTATTCCCTGCTTCATAGTAGTTGGAAGAGTTTTAGAAACAAGTATTTCTTTAGCATATTGAAAATAAGGTCTTCAAGATAAATCCAGAAATGTCTATAAAAATTGCTAGTTAGACCATCTGAACCCGGAGATTTGTCTAAAGCTAAGCTTTTCATCGCATTTTCTACTTCACTCATATTGATGTTTGCCTCGCATACCTTTTTGTAACACCTCATCCACTCTAGGGATCCATTCCTTTACATGCTCAAAGAAATCAGTTCGCTGTAGAATTTGAAGATTTCCTTGGAAATTAAATCTGAGTCAGTACTTCTTGATTATTTATCAGTAGTGCTCTTATAGCATTCTGCTCTTGTCTTTTTTTTTTCTAATCTACAAAAGTAAGCTGAGCTTTTCTCTCCCTCTTCTATCCACTTTGCTCTTGATCTAATATATGCACCTTTGGCTTTAGAGATGTAAATGTTATCTAATGAAGACTGCAGAGTATACGTTTTTGTCAGTTATTTTCATTTAGCAAGGGTTTATTACAAATATAGTTTATTTCTTTAATTTTTATTTATTTTATTTTTATTTGACCTTTATTTAACCAGGAAGTCCCATTAAGATTCAAAATCTCTTTTACAAGAGAGACCTGGCCAAGGTAGCAGCCAATCACAACATATTAAGATGCAACAAATACCACATATTAAACAATAAATAAATAAATAAATAAATAAAGAAAGAAAGAAAGAAAGAAAGAGAAAATTCCACAATAAAGCAACAAGAACAACTATTAAAACATAGTGGACCTCTCAAGAAAAACAAACACGTCTCCGTCACCACATTTTTATGATTAATTCTAGCTCTTTTTTTCTTATTATCCCTGGTGAATATTTTGCTAATTGAAATAGAAATCTGGTGTACTTTATATTTCAGAAATTCCCATTTATCTCTGTAAGTTGTTAAATTTGAATCTGTTGTTATATCATTGATGGTTGTAATTATTTCTTGGCAAAAGACTTCGCTTTTCAAAAGATTTGAATTAAATTTCCAATAGCCTCTTTTAGAGCATGTCTTTGTGCGTATAAAATCGAGTTTAATCATGCAATGATCAGTCAAAGGTGCAGCAGAAATTGTAGAGGTTGAATCCAGCCCAGGCCAATTAATTGACACTAACCAAAAATCGATTCTGGATTTGATTGAGCCATCAGGATTAAACCACGTGTAGATTCTGGTATCTGGATTATCAATTCGCCACGTATCTTTCAGATTAAACACACCACAAAATTCAAGTAAAACAGGATTATAATGATGACTTTGATATTTTGAAGGATGTTTTCAGTGGGATATCTTTGACGTAGATCCCTGACTGTCTTTGTGATTTCAGAAAACATATTTTTGTTTTGATTAAGATTATTGTACCCAGAAATATTACCTAGGATAAGAAAATCATCATTGGTTTCAAAAACACAGATTAACCAGTGACCTAAAGGATCTCTAAATGTTGAAAGAATTTTCCCAGGGAAATAATGTAGAAGTATGGCAACACCTGCAGATCTGTTTGTGCCATGACTAAAAAAGATTTTGTCTCACCATTGATTTGACCAAAACTTTTCATCCATGTCATTCGAATGTGTTTCTTGGAGGAGAAAAAATTGTGCTTTTTCGTTTTTGCAAAATAGGAAGGTTGATTTTCTTTTAATAGAATCTCTCAGACCCCTAGCATTAAGTGAAACAAAAGAAAACTTTGAACTGAAAAAAGACATAAGACACACAAGATAGAAGAATAAGTTTACAAAAAGGTAAGGATGTTAGTTCTGGAACTAAGCACTGTTGTATTTCCCCTATTTAACATTAATAAGTATTGTAAAACAAAAAACATATCTTCTTGTTCTTTGTTACTGAGTGTTTTAAGTGAACATAGACACATGTACAGTCTCGAAAAGGAGTGTAAAATTATAGGATGCAGAGTAGTAGACCTAGTGCAAGTTGAGATTTATGTTAATTGAATCTTGCATGACCAACAAACTAAGGTCATTGTGAAGTGCAACAAGATAATTAAGTACAGTGTGTTTTTTGTTTTTTTAATATATGACTATTTTCTGAACGCATCAAGAGAAAATGTGAAAAACTGGGATTTATATTGACATCATATGCAAACGTTAAACTGATGTCCTCATAAAGTGCCTCAAGATTACTTTTAACTGCAGCACGAAAGAAGACGAAAATATCGAGCGCCATAATGTATCTCAAAAAAAAAAAAACACCTTGAAGTCAAACTGAGATACAAACTGAGGCCACAGTAAATTGCATCAAGAAATTGTCTTAACTGTAGCACATAACAGAGATTTAGTGCATTAACGTGTATCAAAGGCGTAAACCTGAGATATTCTAAACGTAGAACCTCCAAGGAAGGATTTTTAAATACCTGAAAGTGTGAGGTACATGATCTGTTGAATTCTGTGGACCATCTAATCTAGTGCAACTCTAACACCATTAATGTACCCCACATGTCCTTTGTAGTACACATTCTTCCCAGCAGCTCTGGCTTACTCCATTTTTCGGCCACGCAGCTGCACAAGCCTCTCGGTCAGCTTTGCAGAAATCTTGCTTGAAGTGAATCCCCAGGTCTTTACAAGTTTTAGAGTTCTTGGACAGCTTCTAGAAGGCATCTCGGTGGTGTCTCATGGTGATATGAATGACTTGACGGCTCTTCCCCTCCTCTCTCCTACCAAGGCGGTGAATGGTGTCAACCAAGGTTTCCATCAACATAGCCCACTGCGGCACAATCTTGGACAGGATATCTGTGACAACATCTCGAATACGTTCATTATCCTTCTCTTTTAGCCCATGTATTTTGAGGTTCCAGTGCCTCTTGTACCTCTCCAGCACGGTCACTTTTTCTTTCAGATCCACATTTTCTTTGATGAGACGTGGCATTTCCTTTTCCACTGCTTGCACCTTTATTTTGCATTCTTTAATCTCAGCTGCATTCATCTCCACAAACCTGGAGATGTTAGCCACCATGACAGAGTTTTCTCTTAGCTGGTCACCGAAGTTGTCCATTTTAGCAGTTAGCTTTTCTATTCCCTTAATGAGCGCCTCGTGTGGGACTAATGATGTAGTCGGTTCTTGGGGTGTTTTTCATAGGAGTAACGGGAGAGGATTTTCTTCTCGTACCAGCGGTTGTTGTTATATCCATCTGTGAGTAGTTGTGGTCCCTCGTGCTAGCTTGGCTTGAAGCTGCAGGTAGTTTAGCATCAGTCTTCCCAGATGGCATGTTGGTTCAAAAAGTACAGTTTTAAGCTCAACTCGTATTTTGAAGTGGAGCAAATGTTCACATTTGACATTCACGTCAACATTTGTTCTAGTGTGACTGAAAAAACATCATGTTTTCATGTTAATTTCAGGGCAGTTGAATGAGAGCTTAGAAACGACAGCCTGTCTTGTCTGACATCTGGCCGCCATCGCCCACTCCTCCAGGTGCATTTAAGGAATTGGAAGATCCTTCATGATGGTGGAGGGGAAACGACTTCCGGGTCGACGGAGGAGAGAGGAGATGAGGAGGCAAAATTCAATGTAATGAAAAGCACCAGTTTGTAAATAATGAGGAAGCTGCGCGCGCATCTCGGCAATGGAAGTACGGCGGACCACAACAGCTTGTCAATGGGCCGCTGCAAACACCAGCAGTTTTAATTGTGTTCTCAGTCTAATCAACACGTTTAATAGCTTGCAGCCATAGACGCCACCAATTGCTCTGAAACAGTCACAATCTTTCGGAAGTGTGAGCAACTTATATTGACCACTGGAATATCAATTCTGAAGTATCATATACTCAATAAACAAATGTTTTGGTGATTTTGGTGCTGGTAAAATGTTTAGTTCAACCTTTGCAGCTTGATAACTCGTCTGGATGACTGGAGGAGATCGTTACTTCTGTTGCCGAAATGTGCGCGCAGCTCTTTGATGACGTCAGCTGTAAAAGGGTCTATACAAAACAAATGCAACAGAAGCATCAGGGGTACGTTAAAATACATTACATAAAAATGTTAAAATACATACATAAATTATACGTTTTAATATCCTTTTTGTCGAAGAAAAAGAAAAAGTATTGACGGCATATGTGTATCTTTCAGTTTCCCTCAAGAAAATAATTTCAAAAAATGGCTTTTTTTCGTTTGTGAATTTATTTCTGTGAATTAAAAAAATGCCAATATTATTAACATTTATAATGAAAATATATTTGTCATCTTTTTTGGGTGAATAAAGAAACCAAGCACAATGTTCTCCCATAATAAAACTAAGTCTTTGTAAATATGGTCAGTGATAAATCTGCATCACAAAAACAACAGTTTATATTTACATCTCTCTTAAATTTCTGCGTGTAGTGATTGGCAGGGTAACATTTATGAATGATTTTATAGGACACCTCTTTAATCTTATTTGTGATTAGGTATTTTATGAAGAAGCATCCAGACCCTCTACCAATCTATGCCATTCACAAACCAGTTCCAATATGCTGTAACCTAAGGGATAGAGAAAACATCTCTTTAAAAAAGGCGCATATCACTTTATCATTATTAGGGGGATGAAGTGGAAAAACAAGTCTTACCCACTAGAAAGTCAGCTGGGTTAGGGAGAGAAGGGTATCTGCAGGATTAATTATACTTCTGAAAAGCATCAGGGTGCCAGAATGGCGTCAAAAACTATTGCAAATTCCTTGGGTGTTACAGGGAAATTGTGATAGATAAAAACTCCTTTTAAGACAACAATAGTCCCGCCTCAGTGAGCAGCTGACTTACTGGTAGAATTTGATTCTGAACAAATCTTTCATAGAAGAGTGATTTGTTATTAAATAAAATGTTTCTGCAACAATTTGATTGTCTTTTTTCCCTGAGGACTTTTTTTTTTAAATTTAGCATTCGTAGCGAGCTTAAAGAGACTCAGGAAGACAAGCCACCATCAATACTTAGAGGAAAAGCCACTGAGCCATAGACGTAGGCTATGACAAAATATTACTAAACTAAATATATTAAACTTTTTTTTGTATTTGGTGTATAAACTACATATGTTTACAGTTGTAAGAATCACTTTACACTGTTAAAAAACACGGTTGAGAAAACAAAAAATTTCAGGGCAACATACTGAAATATATTTTTTGAGTTTTGAGCCCACTCAAACTTTTTGACTATTGAAATAATCTAGTTTAAGCTGAGATGATCTGAAAATGAAATGGTTTTAATTGAAAATCTCAGAATTGTAAACATCATTCACTTCCACTTCGATGTATGTAATCAATATTTTCTAAATACAGTTTTGGGGGGTTTATAAAAGCTTTAAGTTTATCTAAAGGAAAAAAATAAATTATCTCAACAAAAGATTGGTAGTTGGTAAAACCTTTTCAAAACCTTGAGTCTTGAGTTGGGCTCAAAACTCAAAAATCTATTGCAGTATGTTGCCTTGAAAAAAGTTTTCTCAACTTTTTTGATAAATGAAAATGATCAGTGAAAATTAAAATATTAAAAAATAATTTTATTCATTTCCATATAATTTTTTTGCCAAAGTCACAGCGAGCCACTGGATAGGGCTAAAGAGCCACATGCAGCTCCAAAGCCGCAGGTTACAGATCCCTAGTATTGGCTATGAAAATACACCAGTAGGAACAAAATGAAGTATACCGCTTTCTATATATAATCATTGCTAATAAATATATATACATATATATATATATATACTACTGTGTGTAAGTAACTTACTTACTTAAGCACAGAGGCATGTTAATTATTTGCCATAGCCTACATCAGGGCTATTCAATTACAAATTCAATTGGGCCAGATATTAAAACCAAGAAATTTGGCTGGGCCAGACATTTTCAGTGGCCGGTAAGCAGCAGGTAATGACGAATTTTAAACCAACACAAATTAATGTAAATATTTATTCAGTGTTTCCCTTTTAAATTTGGACACACCTGACACAAGCATATCAAAAGGTGCCTAAAAAACAAAAGAACTGTAATTTAACAGAACCTGATGTAGCAGCAATACATTTTTTTTTTTCCACTTCTGAAATAAAAAAAAAAAAAAACATTTTGGTTACATCTGACCCAGGCACATCTCAGAGTGCATAAAAACAAAGAAGAGCTATCATTGCACAGAACCAGTAGTAATAAGATTTGTTTCACTTTTGAAATAAATAAAAATACATTTTGGTCACATCTGAGCCAAACTTATCAAAGTACATAAAAACAAAAAAGAGCTATCATTGCACAGAACTAGAGGTACTGCAGTAGCCATATGATTTTGTTCACTTTTGAAATAAAAACAATAAAAATACATTTTGGTCACATCTGACCCAGGCACATCTCAAAGTGAATTTAACAGAATATAAAAAGAAATATCAATGCTATCAAAGCTATCAGTGCACAAACCCATAACAAGTGCTAACAGTAATTAACACACATGCATACAACGTCTCCTACTGTACACTGAAGGAACATAAATATGCTCGTTTAAAATCAACACGTGTGATTAGGTATGGCTTTATTATGCATCCCACATTATGTTGATATGTAGGCTACAGTTACCCTGCTGACTTTTGAAGTGACATTTTTTGTTCTGAACCAGAGCAGTGACTTTTGGCTCGTAAGATGTCAATGCAATCCGAAGGCATTGGTGAAGAGTATTGTCAGTCAGCTGCTTTTTATTGAGTTCATATGCAAAAAGCTTGATTCACATGTGTATGTTGATCCAAACATGCTGAGCACGATGATTGCTACTTTCTTCACATTAGGGAACTGATGTACGTTGACATCACTCCAAAACTTTGCAGGCCCATTGGTGCGAAGCTCCTGTGCCATGGTTATGGATGACTGCATGTCGACAACTTTGAGTATGAATTTCCCCTCGTCGATGGAAGGGACCACTTCCTTTGCTCTGGCGGACAAGTCCCCTTCTGTAGCAACAGTGAAGGGGTCTCTGACAAAGCCCATCACCTCTGTGGGAAGAGCAAGTCCGTCCAATCGACCAGCAAAGTTCTCTTTCAACCCTGCAATGAAATCTGTCATCACAACCACGATCTGTGCCGGAGATGTGTTTGTGGAGCGTCAGAAAATGCAGCATTCTGCCTGTGCTCAAGTCAGTGGCGAAAAGGTCCAGTTTGACTTGGAATGCGCGCATCTGTTCCAGAAGATCAATGACAGTTTTGTCCCACATTTAGTTCATTCAGGTGTTTGAATACGTCGCTCAGAAAGCAGACATCGGTCATGAAGTTGTTGTCCAAAATGCGATTCAGGTGTGTTCCTGCCTTTTTAACCTTAATGCTGTGGAGAAAAGTTGTGATCTCCTCATTGAGTTCACAGAAACGCTCCAGTGCCTTGCCTTTGGACAGCCACTTGACGTCATTATGCAAAAGAAGGTCACAGTGCTCAGCAGACATGTCTGACAGTAACTTGCAGAATAAGCGATGTTGAAGGCTTGATGTGGAGCGAATGTAATTAATTGTAGCCATCACGCTGTCCATTGTCGTTTTAAGCTTACCGCTTAGTTTTGCGCAGAGGACCGTTTGATGCACAATGCAATGACATCATCTGAGGTGCAACAGCGGACCAACGTGCTGCCAGACCATTCAATTTTCCAGCCATGGATGGAGCCCCATCCATAACAAACATGCACACATGCTCCATATCCAGACCATTGTCTTTAAAAAATGCTGAAATTTTCCCAAAGACTGTCTCGCCAGTTGTGTGTTCCTCTAACGGCAATAAGCTGAGCAATTCCTCTCGGAAACATTTGCCGTCAAAAAAGCGGACATGTATGCACAGCTGTGCAGTGTCAGTTCTGTCTGTGGATTCATCAACTGCTGTAGACATGACATCAGCTTTCTTCAGTTCTTCTAACAGCGTTTCAAACACATCTGTAGCTAGAATTTCAAACCTGCGAGTGTTTGAAGTGCCTGACAGGGGTACATTTTTAATGGTAGATGTCACACTCGTTTTAATTCTGTTGTCATTTATCACCTCATCCACGATGGCCAACATGCAGTCTTTCACGGTTTCCGAGTCTGTGAATGGCCTTTTCTTCTTTGCCAGGATCCAGGATACGCAGAGGGAAGATGCTGTAGCTCTCTCTTGGGCTGTGCATGACCGCACCATCGTAGCACAGCTCTGGTTGTAAGAAGCAATCAAACTCTGCACTTTTGCAGCCCTCACCTGTGATCCCTCTGGAAAGTTTGTCCGGAAAGTCTGGTGTTTCTCAATGTGGTGCCTCCGAACATTGTAATCTTTAAACACTGCAACGCACTTATTTCAAATTAAACACATCGGTTTGGTGCTTGGATTTGGCGGCAAAATAAACAAGTATTTGTCAGTCCAGGCAGGGTTAAAGCGATGGTTTTCATTCTCAATTTTGCGTTTCAGGGTCGAGAAAGACATGTTTTAGAGGTCCTATTATAGGACTACTACTTCTAACGTTACTATTAGTGGCCACACGTTTTCACAACAACGCGCTGCATTCTGGGTTAAGTGTTGCTAGGCTACTCATACAGATGCAGCCACTTGAAATTTCCCACGCCTTTCGAAAGCCTTCTGGAAGCCTGCCAGTGTCCTCCCAGTTTCCAGCCAACTACCCCCCCCCCCCCCACCTTTGTGAGGGTGTGCCTAGATTCCACTGTAACACGCCCATTTATTCAATTACAAGGTGTCACCATTAGATGGCGCTTCCCTCACAGAAACACAAAAACTAACAAAGATTTAGAGGTGCTTGTACTTTACTTAGTAGTATTTCTATTCTATACTACATTATTCATCTACTCCACTATCTCAGATGCGAATATTACACTTTTATTGCACTACTTTTATTTTAAAGATTTAGTTTGGCCTATTAGTTAAAGTACTTTTGTACAATAATATAAATTTGTTGCTAGGTTATATTATTATAGGTTACACTAAGCCACCCAGAAGAATTTAAGTTATTAAAATGACCACCTTTATCTGCTGCAGCATCTGTGTTATAAACACATTAGTTATTAAGGAAAACCGAAAATTGTTACAATTGGCCCAGGTCTCCCCTATCTGAAAATATTAAGTCTCAGAATAGTGAGAAACATTCTGAAAATAACTTAGTGCCTGAAAATAATTACTTAAGTCATTTTGAAAAAGTTGCTCATTAAAATCACATTAACATTCATTAAGAGACAAAATCATTTTTTAGTTTATAATGTGAAGAATTGTAAAATGTCACTTTTATGAGGTTGTTCAGACATCGACAGTGATGATGTGTTGATGAATGTTTACATCAATAGTCCGTACAGTTCAGTCAGTGTGATGATCTGTGGGACAGTGTGGGGGCTGGGAAACCTCTTCAGATCGCACATTCACACATTCAGTAAGAACACAAAGGTTCATGGTCATGTTAATGAGGGGTGGGGGTTCTCTCACCGTCAAAGACAAACAGCACCACTTTATTTCACGTGCCCTCCTTTAGAGTTATTAAGTTAGGGGAAACTTTATCAACTTTGTGAAAGCTGCTTGTGACAAATTCATAATAATGTTGTAAATTTACAACAAACACATTTTCTTTTTTTTAAAATCACAAATTCACCCTGCATCAGGTCTCCTGATCTCAAAATATTGAGTAAGTCTCTCAGAATAATGAGAAACTATGAAAATAACTCAAAATCATGACTTAGTATCTGAAAACGAATACTTATGTCATTTTAAAAGAACTCTCACTATTTTAAGAGACAAAATTTTGAGATACTAACTGCATATTTAAAATATGAAGTAATTATTTTAGTCTCTATGTCAGTTTTCTGGAATAAATCTGGCACAGAGCCAGCTCCTGCTGTGTTGTGGCAGTAGCTTGTGAAGGCGAACAGAGCGAATGTAGGTGACTGTCTCACCTTAATATAATGACTTTAAAAACACCAAATCACTTCCTTCAACGAATTTCGTTAGTTTATAATATGAAGAATTGTAAAATGTTATTTAGGTATTTCAGACATGGACAGTGATGAGGAGTTGTTGAAAGTCTGTAGTTCACTCAGTGTGATGATGTGCGTGACAGTGTGGGGGCTGGAAACCTGTTCGGATCGCACATTCACACGTTCAGTCCAAACAAAAGGGGACATCGTGATGCTAATGATGTGATGAATAGAAGAGCCGATAGGTTGGTTTTACTCTACAAACAGCTGGATAAGCTGCGCTTATGGTTTAGTCTGGTTGCTTAGCAACAGCCATTGTTTACTCAAGACATTTTTAATCATTACAAGAGTGCACGCGCCCTGTTCTTACAGTAGGCTGTATCGATCTGAGAATTTATTAAGATAGAAAAAACAAGACACACCAGGCCATACCAAAAGAAACAAATATTTGAGACACTGACAGCTTCAGGACGTGAGAGAGGAGGGACGATCTGATGAGGGAGAGATATCGATGATAACTAGGGCTGTTTTCGACTAAGGATTTTCATAGTCGAATCTGATTCGTCAGATTTTGCCCTAGTCGACGAATAGTCGATAGGCTTTTATATATTGAAAAAAAGACATTCTATGTATCAATTTCTGCTCAGCAGTCGTGGGCACCCCCGCCTAGTCAGAATGGTATGGTCTAGTTACATAAGAACATTTTCCGACGATTCGACTGCGAGGTTCATAGTCGAATCAGACCTCTCCGAATCGAATCGTTGAATATTCGACTATTGAAAGTCAGCCCTAATGATAACCATCATTTTCACCTGATAGGTTGTCTTCATCTGAGGAGGAGGAGAGCTTTGCTGAGTGTGCGTTGATTGTGGGGTGTGTCCGTGTACTGTGTGTGTGTGTGTGTTTGTGTGACAGAGAGAGGGAGGTGCGTCTTCCTGCTGAAGCTCCGATGCTGTTTAGTCTTGACGTCTCCTGTCTGAAACTTAATAAAGCACCCTTGTTAATGATTTTTTTTTTTTCAGGTCACACCTCATGCGATTGCAAAAACTGTTGCTCGTTCAGGCGTAAAATGACCCCGCGGCACCGCACTGAATAAAGATGGCCAAAATCTCCTTAAGAATCTTTCTAACTTCTCACACCAAGTATGTGACAGCTTTTCATAGCTTCACTTTTTAACTCTGAATGATCACTGACTTTATTAGCCTGAGTGTGGAGAAACACTGTGGCGCACACTAGGGGTGTGCCAAAAAATCGATTCACATAAGAATCGCGATTCTCATTTGCTACGATTCAGAATCGATATAAAATGTCCCAAAATCGATTTAAAAAAAAAAAAAATCCGCTGTCCACCTCCATTTTGTAACTACGCGGGACGGACACGGAGCAGAGTCAGCCGCCAGCTGCAGACCAACGCACACTGCAGTGCTTCACGAAGCTCTTTGCCAGGCCAGCTCCGAGCGGGCAGCTAAAAGCCTCCATCAAGCATTGCCACCTAAACGAAACACAATTTAAACCACAAGAAATTATATGGGCATTTAACAAAAACGTGAAAACAGCCCACCCCCCATTGAGTGCTTTTACTACTCTCACCACTTCAGGCAAACCACACAAGTGAGGTGTCGGATGAAAACAGAGATCCTACTGATTATGAAGAGGTCTCACTCGTCACTGTGCGACAAAAACTCTGAGAGTTAGACGCCAAATAGTCGCAAAAAAAACCTTCACAGAATCATAAAATATGTCTTACTTTAGCTGTTTTGTGGCCCAAAGTTATATTCTAGCTTGAAAAAACACTGCTAATGTCTACTCCTATGACTCTTCAGGAGTTTGAAATGAATCGCGATGGTCCTGGTTGTTTTCATAAAGAGCAAGGGCTTTTTTCGAGCGGAGTAACGCATCTTCACTACAATACTTTATCTTTGGCTGCACGTCCTTCTGTATCGTCATTGGTGTTGCTAAGGTAAATTTGGGTGGTAGTGATAGAACCTCCTGACTCTGATTGGTTTATAGAGGTGTCGATCATCAGAATTGACCAATGGGTTGCCGAGCTAGTCCCCTGGACTGCTTCAGTGAGTTTACAGGACGCAGCTTGTTGACACTTTCAGACGCTTTTAGCAGAGTGCTTATTAACCCCAGTCAGGATAAAACGGGAGAAATATACAGCAGAGGTGGTTCTCTGACTGTTTGAATCAGATAGCGGTGCCAACATACTAACAACACAGTGCCAAACGTCAGTGTGACTGTTGCCCAAATGGCACATTTGGTGCAGTTTCGCCTGGATATGTCTGTGTTAAAACATCTGTAAAACTGTTCAGGTTCACTTTTTTAGCATCGAGTTTTGCACAGTTAACTCATCAGATATCACTTTACTAATTCCTAGATGAATCGGGCTACTATCCTATGATTCAAAAGTGTTTTTCACTCTAAACAGTGTTTTTTTTTTTAAATAAATAGATAAAAATTCACATTTGTTTCTGTGTTCCAGGTGAATTTCCTCTGACACAGTAAACATCTTGATTCTGACACTTCTATAGTAATCTCACATGTAGCTATTACCGTTATTTTGACACCAAGATTATACATATAGCCCTTGTAGTTGTGAAAATGTCCTCCATTTATTTTGGGTAAGTCATTTCGGACAGAAGGTAGAAAAAATAGGCCCCCTGATGAACAGGTTAAGCAGTATGTGATATTGCTTTTATGTAACAGTTCCAACAATTCCATCTAAGCATGGATAAATGTTTAAAACTTAATAAATGTGAAAAAGACACTTTAATGTCTCCATTTGTCATTCTGTCTTGCAAAGCAGATGGGAGTAGATCATGATCAGAAATCATTATGAATAAAATCGTTTTGAATCGAAAATCGATTTTAAATCGAATCGTGGCCCCAAAAATCGGAATCGAATCGTATCGTGAGATAGTAAAAGATTCCCACCCCTAGCGCACACCGTGTCAGCCTTCTGCTGGAGACGCGGCAGCAGCCTGTGAACGCGAACAGAATGAATCTGTCTCAGTTAAATATCATGACTTTGTAAACACCAAATGACTTGCTTTGACGAATTTCGTTAGTTTATAATACAACTAATTGTAAATTATCATTTCCATGACAGACAGACAGCGACAGATCAATGATATACAGAGCGTTGTACAGTCCAAAAGTCAAAGTAATAATAATCATAATAACAATAATAAAAATCAATGTAATCATTTCCAGAATTCAGAAGATGTTTTTGTCTAACGATATATTCAGCTTCAGTCCGCGCTGTGTCACGGTTGGGTGTAAAGTCACTGATAAACACAAGAGGTGGACCCAAAATGCAGACAGCAACGCAGGTGGCAGAGTTCAAAGGATATTTAATGATAAACAAAAAGGTAACAAAACACAAGCTTACGCGAGCAAAGGGATCCACAAGGTCAAAAACCAAAACAAGCAAAAACCAAGAAAACCAAAAACTCCAAAAGGGGAAAATAAATCCAAGAAAACACTGGTGGAAACAGAGAATGCATGAAAAATCCAAAAGGCACTGGCAACACTGGGAGCAACACTGGGAGCACACAGGAACGAAAACACCAAAAATAACACGACAAACTGACAAAGACAAAGAGAAACACAGGGACTAAATAGACAGGGAGGTAATCAAACACAGGTGGGTAGACAACAACAGGTGAACCAAATCAGTAATCAACAAAGGGCGGGAAAAGGACAAAGACAGGAAGTAAAAACAACAAGGACACACAAGGGAAACCAATACTACAAAATAAAACAGGAAGTAACCAACCAAAAACACAACCATGACACACTGGTTGGCGTTTAGTCTTTGAAAAACAACATTTTCACTGAGGTTAAATAGAGTTTGCTCTCAGCTTTCGCACATACTGGAAACGGTGGCACACACGTAGCGGGTTGGTCTAACAGCTGTCTCAGAGCACCATAAATTACATTTATATAGTCACGATAATATTATAGGCCTACATTATACATTATTCATCCCGGTACCACTGCAGATAAAGTCAGCCTCTCAGACTAGTGATGCAACCGCAGTTTTGTCCTCACTGTAAATTGCTCAGTCCCCAGCCATATTACTTTTGCAGTTCTTTTGAGTAACAAAAAGCTGAAGTATGATATTTCTGACCTATGATATAGTCGCCTGATAATCATAAAATATGCTCTGTGTGGGAAGCTCTCTCCCTCATCAAATATAACTGGCGCTTCAACTTCCACATTCACTGCTCCTCCTGGTGGATAAACAGACCCTTGCAGCTGGTTTCTACAAAATGAACTTATGGGTGTGGCGAGTCGACCCCGTGTTCTCTACGTCATCGCGGGGGATCTCATCAGTGCTACGAACCCAGCCAGGTGACGACAGGGACCTGTCACGGATCGGTCTGGGCCCTACCACGGACCAAACGGAAATTTTAAGTGGCTCCATCTGTAGTGTTGCATTCACGATCTGAACTACTGTAGAAATTTCTGTAGAAATATCTATAGGCTCGCTGATCACATTTTTCCCGGTTTTTCTCCGCTTTTCTGGTTGGGCCACTGGCCAGGCTACTCGGGGATTGCTTCTGGGCCGCATGTGGCCCACGGGCCACCATTTGAATAGGCCTGGCCTACATACTATTATTCATCTATTCAAATGGTGTGAAAAACTCACCCTGCAGCATTTCCAACATATTCACAATGTATAATATATTTATTATTTCTACTACAGAAGTTACAGAAGTGGATTTTTTCCTTATAAAATCAAATATAGGCATAACTTTTGCCTCTATTGTTGTCATGTGATAATCAACATGTGGAGACAGTTAATATGTTCATCTACGTAGACATTTGAAAGTCAAATCTTCCTCAAATCTTTGGCATTCATCTTTATCTGTAAAAACACAGAGAAAGCTAACAGTAAATATTCTTCACATATATATTGGAAATTTAAACATCACAATCTTTAATAGTTGACAATTCACTTTTTTTTTTTTTTTTTTAAATTTAAGCGATGACCGGAAGCTCTTCTTTTCTTTTAACAAGGTTGTGTCATCTGCCAGCTCAGTAGGTCACCTAATTAATATATCTACAATAAACCTGCACTGTCAGAAATTTTTCCGTAAAATAACAGTAAAAGTACTGGCAGCTCATTACACAGGACTTTGACCGTTAATTAAAAAACAGAATTTTACCATTAATTAACAATAAACTACAGGCAAAAATAACAGGAGATTTTCTGTTATTTAATGGTATATCTCTTGTGAAATAGCAAGATATTTTCTGTCATTTGATAGATTTTTTATAGTGGAAAAATAGGTAATTTTCTGTTATTAAATGGTATATCTATGGTGAAATAAAACAATTTCTGTAATCTAATTTCAGTAATTTAAAGGGCATTTACTGTGAAAAATTATTATTTGGTATCAAATGGTCTTTATCCTACAGTAAAAAAACAAAACAAACATGAAGTCATCTGTTTAATGGTTTATTTTTTTAGATAAATCATCCAAATCAACATCTCCCTCCATCCCCATTCTGATCCAAACTAGTTTATTTAATCTGAACTATGTTTTAAAATCTCACAAACACTTAATACTTCAGTTTATCACAAACACAAAGTAAGAATCTGAGAACTTCATTGTGACTGCAAATACATGTGGTAGAATAAAAAGTAGCCTACAATATTACCAGAAAATTATAGTTTAAACAGTATTGTTGTAGTCTCACAACACATAGTTTAAAACCATCATAACATTTGAATATCAAACAATGTGTTAACAAAGGAGCAGTATCGTAAACAGTATAACAGTATAATGTTCAAATATGGTTTGGAAAAGAATTACAACAAGAAAGAGATAAAATCTTCTTCCTTCCTTCCTTCCTATACCTTCTTTCCCTCCATCCTTCCTTCTTCTGCCTTTCTTGACCCAATCTGTTCCCCTCCTCCGTCTTTCTTTCTTCCTCCCTTCTTTCTTCCACAGCACAGGACCCAACTGGAGGAGAAAAGAATAATTTTTGTGAGGCAGACTCCTCCAGACTCTTTGTGTGTGTGTGAAAGAGAGAGACAGAGAGTTAGAGACACACACACACACAGCAGACAGAGAACAGAAGACAGACAGACAGACAGAGAGAGTGAGTAGGTATGAGAGGAGATGAGAGAGAGGAGGAGAATGGAGGAGAGGAAGAGTATTTGAGTGAGATGAGAGTGTGTGTATTTGTGAGTGAGTGAGTGAGTGATGTGGTGTATTGTGAGTGAGGTGTGTGTATTTGTGAGTGATGAGTGAGTGATGTGTGTGTTATGGTTGTGTAGTGAGTGAGTGAGTGATGAGAGTGTGTGTATTGTGAGTGAGTGAGTGATGGTGATTTAGTGAGTGAGTGAGTGTGATGTGAGTGGTGGTGTGTTATTTGTGATGAGTGAGGTGAGTGAGAGTGGTGTGTTGTATTGTGAGTGGTGAGTGTGTGTGTGTATTTGTGAGTGAGTGAGTGAGTGTGGTGTATTTTGTGAGTGAGTGAGTGAGTGTGAGTGGTGTGTGTGTATTTGTGAGTGAGTGAGTGAGTGTGAGTGAGTGTGAGTGTGTGTGTATTTGTGAGTGAGTGATGTGAGTGTATTTGTGAGGAGTGTGGTGAGTGTGTGTGTGTGTATTTGTGAGTGAGTGAGTGTATTTGTGAGTGGTGAGTGTGAGTGTGTGTGTATTTGTGAGTGAGTGAGTGTATTTGTGAGTGAGTGAGTGTATTTGTGAGTGAGTGAGTGTGAGTGTGTGTGTATTTGTGAGTGAGTGAGTGAGTGAAATGACCTTTATATCTTCCAAGGGTTCTCGAAGTCATTAAGATCTGACAGAAGCCATCATGTCTTCCATGATGATCCTAATCATGTGTCTTCTATCTTTTGGTTGTGGTCTCCTCTTCTCCTTCAGTGCAGTCATCATTGTAACTGTAAATGAATTGCAGAATATACATTTTTCCTCAGTTATGAGTAATGAACGATTACTGTATTTCCTCAGATAGTAGCTGGGCCTTAAGTTTTTCTATTTTCAGTTTGTTTGTTTTCAGTCTATTCAGTAAAACTGATACTTTTCGCTTTATTGGTTTAGAACAGCGTCAAACATGATTCAATTGGAAAGCCTAAACTGTACCACAACAAAACACACATGTAACTCGTATTTTGCTTTTATTGTTTTTGCAGCACCGCCACCGCTCCAAGGCATCTCTGTACCTGCACAGCACAGCCTGCGGTGTAGTGAGGGGAGCAGCGGAGGGGGGAGGGGGACGACAATTAATACGACGTTAATTATAAAACGACCAAGCGTCACCGTCTACATTGTCGCTGAGTCGCCGTTTAACTGTCGTTAAGCGCTCGTTGACGTGTTTAGTGGGGAGAGAGCGGAGTGGAAATGTGGACGCTTCACAGCAGCATTGGAGTGCTGTAAAAGCCTGAAATCAACTTTGAGTTGCAGCGCGTCGCACGTCGCATAGCAACAAATGTCTCGGCCACACACACACACACACACACACACACGCGCGCGCGCGCGTTGCCGCCGCCGCTGCAAAAAATCCTGGCAGAAACACTAAACGTTAGCCTAACGTTTACTGTTTTTTCCCTCTCTTTTTTCAAACTGACGGAAATCCGTCGTAGGGACGGAGAACTTTAATCCCTGCGGATAATATTTGTTTAATATTTAACCTCTTTCAAATACGTGGCTTACCTCGACATGGAGAGTGAACTGGGGCCAATGAGACAGAGAGACCTGCATCAACAGACACACAGACACAGAGTGAAGAGGGGGTTGACTTATGACGTGTCATGCCGGTGGACAAAAAATACTGTCAATTATACTGTCAATTCAAATGACCCAACTGACAAGTGATCATTATCACGACAGACAGGCTCTCATACAACGCGGCTTTTTCTAATCTTGCAAACAATGAATTCAGCTCTCAGTTACTGAATTTAAAATAATCAAAACAAGTGTTTTAATTTACAGTAGCCTAGTAACTCCTAGTGTATAACGTAACGTTGTGAGTTACCGTCAGCGCTAGCTAACAAATTAACGTGATATCTGAGCCATATTTTACTCATCATGACTATCCCAGAATATTACTTTTTGAACTCCTTTAGACCTACTGTTAATAAAACATTTGCTTTATCATTGATTTATTTTTTAATGTATTTGTTATTACCATAATTAATACATTTTTTACTTACCACAAATGAAATGCAGACGCTGCACACAATGGCCGCCAAGAGAAGTTGTTGGAGATAAAAATCCCATAATGCAATTCGTGATGTAAATTTACGGAAATAAATCTGTTAATCTCATATATGGACAATATCCGTTAAAATGTACAGTCATTCAACTGTTAATACACAGATTTTTTCTTACAGTGTGGGCAACCAGAAGAGTGTCACATTTCACATCAAATCTGGCTGATGTCCAAAATTTTTATCATAACTGAACAATAGGCATTACTGTGCACTGTTTTAATTACATTTTGAAAGAAATCCATAAAAGAAAATTGTGCTCAACAGTGTTATAAGCCTTGATGAAGTCTAAAAATATCTGTTTTCAGAAACGTGAGGACGATCAAGTAAATTTACTGATAATGTGAGATAGGTGTCTATGAGGCATAAACCTTGATTGAGCTTCATCAATTACAGGTCTACTATTTTGATTCTTCAAGCAAATATCAGGACCAAAATGTTACAGTCACTATTCAAAAGGCAATTAACAATTGTCATTATAAAGTAAATATTATGAAGGTCAGTAATTAAGATAGTCAAGCCTTGAGTCATGCCCCTGTGAGGCATTGATTACCATGTAATGACCTGTGTTCATTAAACATCTTTAATAGAAAATGCACCATCTGCTGGGAATAAGATTTGGAGAATTCAGATGACAAACCATTTGTTCCAGGGTACTTGTTCTGTTACTGTACAGTGAGGGAAGATCACAAATATCAAAGTCATTGATTTTAGGGGTGTTCTGTAATGAACACAAACTTAAAAAAAATATTCTGAAGTGAATATCATCTCTAATAAAAGGTAGAGCAAAAGTTGTATATATATAAATTCTGGATCATCAGTTATGGCTTAATTAATTTTTAATTGATAAGTAATGAATCTTGTTGGAAGTATTGTGTGTGTGAATCCAAGCCTGATGTATCTTAGTCCAGTGGTGGAAAGAGTACTGGAAATCTGTACTCAAGTACAAGTGTTGTTACGTTGCTAAAATTTTACTCAATTACAAGAAAAAGTACTGGTGTTAGAAATATATTTAGGTGAAAATACAAAGAATTCATCGCAGAAACTACTATTGATTAATCATCCATTAATACATTATTTAACTGGTTAAATTCTTAACAGCAATTAATTGATTAATGATTTATCATGAACATCTTACTCCAAATGTGTGCTGCCACAGCATTTAGTTTTGTTTTCTGTTTGTATGTCCTGGTTTTCATTGGCCCGTTTGTGATCAGATCACCTTATTGGCTAATAAAATGCAGATGAAAGGTTTGGATATTAATTCAAATTTACTCAGTACTCAACTATGATTTTAAAAGTAACTAAGTGGATTAGATCTTGTAATGCATACTTAAGTGCGAGTAAAGTACAGACTTGAAAATGTACTCGTAAAAGTACAAGTAATGGGATCGCAACTGATAATAAAAGAACCTAAGTTGAATTTTACTGAAATGAAGGTCAGCATGATCAAACCCCTTTTTTGTTTATTTCCCCTACATAAATCCTATTCATTTAAAAAAAAAAATCACTCTATTGTCCTTTGTGTTAAAGAGCTCCTTTGCAGTCCCAAACTTATTAAAAACACAACAGTGAGTCGTTGAACCATTCCACTTGCATACTAGTCCTAGGTTAACATACACACAGCGGGGGGCCGAGGGCGGGAGTCGAACCAGCGGCTGCTGCAGAGGACTAGCAGCCCCCATACATTAAGGGGTCAGGTCCACAATGGACCAGTCCCCTCCTAAAAGGGTCTGCGACGATCCAAAGCTGGTCTAGTCAGTTACAGGGGAAAAAAACTGATATAGATAAATAACAGCATTAAGCTCATATTTCACACCTGTCGACTGGTTGACCCGTTCTGGGGCCTGATAGTGGTGCCAGTGGACGGGGCAGTGCTACCCCTGACTTTTTATATTATATTAACTGTTTCCACATGTTGATTTATATTTATTAATAATAATATTATATAATATTCATTATTAATATTGGGGTTTGCAGCAGACTTGATGGCAGAAAAGGGTGGTACACCTTTTGTTAATTGGATTATTATTATTATTATTATTATTATTATTACTTTTTATTTATTCTGTTATTTTCTTCTATTTTAATTTCTATTTCTATTCCTTCTCACACACCCTACAAGCCCACTTACCTCTCCACACACATACACCTGCACACCATCAAACCAAACCTGCTGTTATTCTATGACAAAATTGTTGTACTGACCTGTCCTTGCTGTTCTCATCGTCTTTGTGTTGCTCTGTTGTACTGTTTGGTTTCATACTAGTACTAATTTGTCCTTTGTTTTGTCCCTTGTTTTACAACAACAACAACAATAATAATAATAGTAATAATAATAATAATGAGTTAATTATAAGTAGTTTTTGGTCTTTTTATGCCTTTATTTTAGAGCGGCTGCTAAAGTGAAGACAGGAAAGTGGGGAGAAAGCAGCGATGATGGTTGGAATTGAACCCACGGAACCCATCAGAGGACTGATAGCTCAGTACACTCCACCAACTGGGGCACCCAAATAAAAACTGAAGGTTAAAGAGTTTATAACCAGAACAAACTGCATACACAAAGTCAGTTTTATCCTAAGCAGGGGTCTGCAACCTGCGGCTCTTTAGCTCCCCTCCAGTGGCTCCCTGTGACTTTGGCAAAAAATATATGGAAATGGATAATGGTTATTTCTTTAATATTTTAATTTTTATTTGTCATTATTATAGGTCTAGGAAAAAGTTGAGACAACTCAAAATTTCAAGGCAGTGTACTGCAATAGATTTTTTAGTTTTGAGCCCAACTCAAACTCTTAAGTTTTGAAAAAAGTTTTGCCACCTACAATCTTTTATTGAGCTAATTTACTTTTGTTCTTTAGATAAACTTAAATCTTTGAGTTTTGGAAATTGAGAAATTGTATTTTAACAAAACTATAAAGTAAATCCATTTGAATGAATGTGAAACTGTAATATTTTCAATTAAAACCATTTAATTTTCAGGCATCAAAATAATAACAAACCAGGTTCACAGCTCACTGTGACCAAATTATGAAATACATTTTTTTAAGTTTCTAAAACTCAAAGATTCAAGTTTATCTACAGAAGAAAAGTAAGTTATCTCAAGTAAAGATTATAGGTCGGAAAAACTTTTTAAAATTTATTTGAAAACATAAGCATTTGAGTCTCAAAAATCTATTGCTGCATGTTGTCGTCATTGCAGTAAATTTTTTACAGCGTAAAGTGATTCTTACATTTTCTGTAGTAGTGTGTACACCAAATTGAAAAAAGTTTTAATATTTCATCAACTAAAATGTGCTTCATAGCTAACATCTGTGGCTTGGTGCCCTTTCCTCTGAATTTGGACACTGACTTGTCTTCTTGAGTCTCCATAAGCTATGGGTGCCAAATAAAAGAAAAAGTTTTCAGGGAAAAGATAAAATTGAATTCTTTTGATTGTAAAAGTTGCAGACCCCTATCCTAAACTAATCCATCATGCATTTAAGGGCAATCCAAGAAAATGGCCAGACTAACATTTTCCACTGGACAAAAATGCTGGAAATGCTCTCATTCTGTTAGGACGTTATGTTGTTTCTGATTTTGATGTCACAACTTGGCATGGTTGAAAGGCAGCACAGGCAGGCTTATTGCTGAGAGGAAAAAAGAGAAAGTGAACTTTGAACTCTCCTTGTCAGCTGACTAGAGATAATACTTTATGGGGCCCTGGCTCTACATGACCAGGAATATTACACCCATTACTTTCATACACAGTTCTACCCCAGTAAATAACATACCACATACAACATGCACTCTGTATTTTTATAATTTGTTTTCTACTTTAGTCTGAATAGTCGAACTTTTACCTGAATAAGAAGGATAAAGAGTAACAACATAGATTTTGTGGCGGGATCAGAAATCTGAAAGCAGGGAGACGAGAGCAGACAGTAGTTTGTCAGTAGTAGTTAGTAGCTTTTCAGGTTCTACAACAGGGAGAGCTTTAAAGCAGAAAGACACAGAGGCTGGTAAGGCCAGGTTGAGTTCAGGAATGTCGGCACGTAACAGGGAGTGTAAAGAGAGGGACGGAGGGAGGGAGCCAAACAGAGGAGGGACAAAGAGCAAGTGAGAGAGAGTCATAAATGCAATAATTACAGCTTAGGCAGAAAAAAGCAAAGCAACTTTCCTGGTTCCACAGGCTGCCTTCGTAGCTAACAACACCGCTGTCTCTCTGACAGGAGGCACACAGGGCCCAGGAACTTCTTCTCTGTTCTCAGAGTTGTTTTTTGTACTCTACTCATTCTGGGATTTATTTGTCCCCAGGACTTTTCATTTCTAGGCATGGATTTCCTCCTGGATTCTGGCTAATTATAATTATTTTCCCAGCTTCAAAGTCAACAGAATTTTCCTAAATCACTTTTTTAAAAAGAAAAAGAAAGGAACAGGAATCACTTACCATGTCTGTGACTGCCCTGTTTAGGGGCAAGTGGGGACAGAAGTCACAGGAAACCCCAGAGAAGCGAGCAGCCGTGGTTCAACCCAGCCATGACGAGGACGATGATGAGGATGACTCCAAAGGTGGTTTCAGCAGAGAGCCCATCCGCAGGAACTCCCGCTTTTACCGGTCAATGAGGAAAAAGAGGCTGGTCTCATCTGAGCAGCCTGAAAGTAAGAGAACATCATGCCTCCGCTGGGCTTGTCATTTAATATTGTGTTTGTGGAACCTGTGCTCATGTCTCACAGTTAACATTTAAGTTGACTTTTTGGCCCTGAAGCACTAACAGCATGGTATGTAATTGGGTTCTGTCTGATTTGGTAATGGATTTTTTTTTAGATACTATGTAATATTGCTCTATATTGTTGACCCATTGACAGTTGGTGCAGTTGTTATTGAAAGTGGAACAAAGGCTTGGTCCGTCATTATAAATCTGCATGAATAGGCTGCAACCTGAGAAACCAGTTTTGTTTGAACAACACAATAGTCTGAGTAATACTTATACTTTCCACATGTCATCCTCATTACTTCATGATCTCAAGCTAAAAACACAGCAGTTAGTCTCTACATGGTACTTGCATTGTACTGCTGTATGTTCTCTGTCCTCCTAGGAGGACCTGCCCTATAGAGCCTGATCCTGCCTGAGGTTTCTGCCTCCTGTAAGGAAGTTTTTCCTCAGCAGTGTTGCCTTAGCGCTTGTGCTTGGTGGGAACTATTTGGTCCCTGTAAATAATAAAGAATACAGTTTGGACCTGCTCCATATAAAAAGTGCCCTGAGATTACTGTTCTCTTGTTCTGTTTGAATCTGCCAAGTGCTCTTAGGTGGCTGAGATTTTGATTGTCCTCTTCTTCCAGGCTGTTGATGTGGGTGGTGTCCACATGTTGGACCAACTTTGTATTATAGCAGTCATTCTCAAAGACTGGGTCGGGACCCACTGGTGTGTCACAGGAGATTTTACCTGGGTCCCCAAAAAATAAAAGACTATGTAAGAAATTCTGCAAATTTATATCTGCAGTCCACTTTTCATAAAGCATTTAAAATTTGCACATTGTTTTACTGATGAGAGGACAAAAATGAGAGCCTGTTAATTTCACCTAAACGCACTTATTTTTGTCTCATTTACGAAGTAGGCTTTAATCTTCTTCTCTTTTTCCAGATGAGAGGAAATATGTATACGTTTTCAATAACACTTCAATATAATAATAATTCCCTTAAGGTTTATTGATAAGGCCTATTGCAAATTGGGTCATGATGGTTTTTCATTTTAAACAAGTGGGTCCCCAGAAAAAAAGTTTGTGGAACTTTGTATTATAGGACTAAATCTACAGTAGATTTACTTGACTAAAATCCAATGGGTTTAGGTAAATTATGATGCATTATTTAAAAGTTTTTCTAGAATTTATAAAATCATACTCCCAGAGGAAATATCTGTTAACTTTTTAATCTTTCTCTCATTGTATGTCTAACATGAAGTGTACTATTGTGTATACTAGTGTATAGAGAGAGAGAGGGACAGGGCAGAGCTGTAGCCTCTGTGGAAAGAAATACCCCGTGTCACAACGGATTCCGCTTGGCCTTTACTAACATTTTTGTCTCGTTTTTATTCATTAACAAAATTGTTAACAGTTTTCATCATAGTTTTAGTCAACATCTATTACTTTTTATTTGGTTATCGTCCCATTTTTTCCAGAGAAAAAAATTGTTAATAAAAACTGATTGTTGATAAAAAACTGATGAAAATTATTTATCAACAAAATTAACGCTGAGCAATTGCACATGATTTGGAGTGAGTCTAGTAACAAAGCAGAACTGGCAGCCTTATATAGTAATGTGAGGAGCTCATTATGCAAATTATCATCTCACCAACACAGTTTGTAACAAATTTATACAATTAAGAGAGTTAATTAAAAAGTTTAGGACAAGAAGACAAAAATGTTATTGCATGGCCTGTTGAGTTCATTGTGTATTATGTTATCAACATCACCTGATCTTGAATGAAAGTAAATAATGCAAGGAGTTCTTGAATGAAAATGAAATCAGTGAGGCACCTGTGAAACACCTGTCTTGCAACTTGCAGCTCTCTCTGTCTTGTTGGCTGTCCCTTCATTTCCCTGTCATTTCTCATCTGCGGATTGTTACATGGATTGGAATGGAATTGGGGCCGAAAGTTCTGTTGTCTACTGATGTTCTCCACTTCGTGTCAGAACCATGGACAGCACAGCTGCCGCAGCAGCACACTCAGGTGTCAGTACAAACAGCATTGTGTTTATTACTGAAGATCAGTGTTTGGAAATTGGGATGTAATAAGGGAATAACCACACACATACATTGACACATTTATACTGTTATTATTTATTTCAGGAACCTGATGTTTTAGAGCTCTCCCCTCATGTCTTAAAGTAGGCCTCTATCCTCTAGCCTCTGCTTAACTCCCCTGCTCAGTGCTTAGACACCTCTTTGGCCACTCATATGTGTGTATTTGGGTGATATTGGGGGGCAAGTCAAGTTTCAAAAATGATCTCTGTTTTTTTCATTTTCCCTCAGACACCAACCCCACAAGTAACCCAAGTAACATTCTGATTCATAGCAGATGATTGCAAGTCAGTGAAATAGGATGAAACTGTGAGGGCATAAGAGAGATGCTGTGAGCATTTACACACAACAGCTGTAACTTTATTGACTGTTTAAATCCGACAGGATTGTCAGGATCTGATAATAAATGCTTTGTGTTCTCTTACGCATCCAAATAGTCTCACATATAGTTTCCTCTGTCCTGTCAAATTTCTAGCTACAGTTTTTAGTTTTTCTACTTAAATATTAACAATATTTGCTGCAGTGACATTACACACGGAAACAAAACTGAAAGGACCCCATCTGATCATTAAAACATTGTTTCACTGAGGTCAGGCAGTACAAAGTTTCAAAGTGATTTCTTGTTGTGTGTTGTAATTTACTGTAATGATAGGGTGGTAATGATAAGATTTTGCTTTCAGTAATTAACATACTGTGGTAACATTTCTATGTGTACTATATAAGAGATATTGTACACTGCACAGGTTGTTTTTGTGAAATAAATCCCGACAGGATGATGCAGGATCCCGAGGAGAAGCAGAGGGGTTTTGAATCATGTTAATAAGGGGTTTATTTCACAATAACGACCTGCTCACTGTAGATTATCGTGCTTATTACATGGTTACTTACGAAAATGAAAAATATTTGGCACACATATTCATTTTAACATGATTTTATGGTTTTATTTCACAATAGTGACCTGCTGTACATTATCCTGCTTGTTACATGTTTATGTACCAAAAATATCAATAATTTGACACAAAATATGAATTTTTAAAATATTTTAGTGATTTAATAACATTTTTATTGTTCCTTCAAAGTTTATGGTCAGAACTGTGTCCATAGCAACAGTCTGTTTTTCATAACTATGGTCTGTTATACATAGCAACAGTCTGCTATAAAGAAATAACAGATCTTAGATCTTAGCTGTAATTGACTAATCAGAATCGAGTATTCAACAAAGCTATGCAATAAAATATAACAAACAGTCATCTTTGTGTCTAAGATCGTGTGTAAAGCACACACAAACAGTTAGGACACACAGGGATACTCTGTCCTATTTCAATCACCTGCAGCCCATCTGCTCTTAATCATAATGTTAATTTTTATGACCTGACCTGCCCATCTTGTGGGTTTACTGCAGTGCCTGAATCACTATTAGTGTCTCATTTCAGCATCTCTGTTTGCTTCTCCAACTTGCCAAATCTGTCATTTAAATAGTAATGCCACAGTTAGGCGCATCTGGCTCTCTTCAAGGGAATGGAAGACGCTTTGATTGGTTTCATTTATGTTATGATGTCTAATTATGGGACTAAATACAACTTCTTTATGCTTTGCGCCTTACTTTGTGCCGTTATACAACAAAGTGGATTTGGACACACCCTAAATGCCCTTGTGCCATGCACTTTGGACCTATAGAGTCAACCTATGATTCAAAAGTGCGTGTGTTGCAAAATGTGTCCATATTCCATGTTCAAAGGAAAATATGGCAAAAGCAATAGTATAATAAACACATGACCTTGGTGTAAAGATTTTGAACATCATTTTTAAAGATAAGATAAGATAAGATAGAACTTTATTAATCCCGAAGGAAATTCTTGTGCCAGATAGCTCCAAAATTACAGTAACAATATACAGATAACAACAATAGAGCATCAAATAAATGAAGTATAAAAATAAGTATAAACAGTGCTTAATGGAATACCAATAGAAGTAAGATACATTAAGCACAAAGTAAAGCAAAATAATGGCCAGTGTTTCCCCTATAGTTTATTTGGGAGGGCGCCCCGCCCCCCCAACAGACACCCCCGCCCTGCCAACAGGATCCCCACCCAGAAATTCAAGTCATAGATTTAAAAAAAAATTCCATCATTTAATTTTTATTTTAATCAAAAGGGCCTATAACAGGTGTTCTTTTTATCAAATAAAAAAAGCTAACTCTAATTTGCGCAATTTCAGAGTCTAATGCGTCGCTATCGTTTCATTACATTCATTAAAACGCATTTCTTCTCTCCTCTGCGACGGGAGGGGCTCCCCCCTCGCTCCTCTCTCACAACATACACACGTGCACTCACACCGGTACAGACACACCCACCCACACTCAGAGAGCGGAGGAGAGAGAGTGTTGCCGACATTACCTACGGTAAAAAAAAATCAACAACAAACAAACAAATTATTAATGGACGACCGGAGGTTCCCCAAACGTTCGCCCCCCCAGGCAAAAATCTCTGCATTTTTTAAACGAACCGTACGTGGCGAGGCGGGGAGCACAGCTAACTCTACATGGGTGCTAACCTAAATAAGAGCATCTCTCCCAGCCCCGACCACAGCGCTTGCCAATCCCCTGCCCCCCTTAACGTCGCCACAACTAGTACTAAACACACCTGTTCCAGCCCTCCCACTGAGACACGTAGTAAGAAGCTGCAGATGGGTCACCACCATCAGTCTGGCTTTGATCCAGCATGGCTGTCAGACTTAAGATACTGCGCATGGCTGTACAAGACTGAACTTGGTGAGTGAATTAATGAGGATGGATGGATGGATGGATGGATGGATGGATGTATAGATGCATAAATAAATAAATGAATGAATAAAGGAATTGCTAAAATTAAAAAAAAAAAAAAAAAGTGAATGAATATGAATTATGTAGGGGAAATCAAAAACAAATATTTACTGATGCTATCATGCTAACTGTTATTTCATTAAAATTCATCTTATGAATGCTTTTTATCAGTTGCTCCCCCAATTATTGTCAGGGATTGTTAATAATTGTGAACTGGGGGAGTCTGGACTTTTTTTGGCTTCTAAAGGGGGGCGCGCCAGAAAAAGTTTGGGAACGACTGTACTAATGTAAGATTATGCCAAACTAGTTTATTAGGGGTTTTATTGAGAATTTCACCTTTTGTAAACAAGTTGAATTATTTAGTACAAAGGTTTTTACAGTTACGCCACATGCACAATTTTGCCTTCATTCCCCAAATATCCTCTCAAAATAGATTAAAACCAGACATTTTAGACTAGTTCATCAAAATGAGAATGTATGGAAGTAATTATTAAGTTTATTTTCAAATTTTACTCTTTTAAATTTATTTAAACCATAGGGCCACAACATATGAGTGCCACATCATTGACCCTCATATGTATATTGTGTCACTCTGTAACATGATTTGACAGTGCTCCTTTAACAGAGCTTGGTATTCAATATCTGTCATTTAGCTGCAGTTCTTGTCAACAGGCAAACATTAATGAATCAAACCAGCAATTCAAACTATGCAGGTAGCTTTTTATTCAAACTTATGCACTTAGCTCAAAAACTTTATTCATCTTTAGTTACCTTAGTACTCATTCATGTCTTGTTTAGGTCCACAATGAATGTCCTTCATTACCGTCCAGTAGTCCCAACTTAGCCTTTTTTCATGTGTCTGACAGTGACAGTGGTCCGGAGTCATCCTGGCTTTCCCAGCTGGCTGTGCTCCCACCAGGATCGCCAGTAATGGTGGGGAGGGGATAACGAAGTCTTCTTACCTAGCCTCTCAACACATGCTTTTTATCACAAACCATGCTTTTTAATACAAACCACAGAGTTACCAGTGCTGCAGCTTCACATTTGAAGCATTTAACTGCAGAAACACAAGTTGACTTTTATTATGAACTAGTTACAGAAAGTAGTCACAGGAGTAATGCAACAGTCAGGAGCAGCGACAGGTGCACCTTTATTTCGCCTCACTGTGTTTTAGTTAAGGAGGCCGAATGGGTCATCATTTTCATTTTACGTCTAATCTCGTAGCAAAGGCAGTAACAGAGCCATAACAGAGCCAAATCCATGTCTGTGTAAAAGGGTGAGCTGTCTGGGCGGGACAGGACGCTGTTGTGCTACATGTGCTCTGCTGTTTGTGACTGTGTTTGTCATGGTTTAGGGTTTTTCATGGTCACTTCCTGTTTTATTTTGGTGCATTTTCCCTCGTGTGTCTTTTTTGTATTTACTTCCTGTCTTTGTCTGTTTTCCCACTCTTTTTTTGATCACTGATTATTTTCACCTGTCGTTGACTGCCCTTACTTGTGTCTTGCTATCCTCCCTCTCCCTAGTGTATTTAGTCCTATGTCTTTTCGTCCTTAGCTGTTGGTTTGTACTTGTCTGTTTGTTAGTGTCTCTTGTTGGTTCTTGTTGCTTGGGGTTTTTTTGCTTCTGGATGGATTTGTTTTTTTTTTTCCTGGACTTTGATTTTTGCATTTCCTGGATTTTTGGTTGCCTTTTATTCACCCTCGCCTTCCCAGTAAGGTTTTTTGTGTTTGGTTTTACCTGCATTGTTGAAGACTGTCCCTGCCTTAGATGATGTAAGCCTGCTGGATGTTTTTTTTCATTTTGGTGCATTAAATACCATGAGAGAGAGCGCGAGAGAGAGCGAGAGAGCAAGAGCGTTTGAATTATGAAGAGTTCTCAGTTAAAACCATCATGTAGCTAAACAGCTTAAAATACTATTGTTTTATCCACATTTTTTCATTGTTGCCTCATAGAACAGAAAGGCTTAACAAAGAGTGGGAGAACAGGGATTTTGATATAGGTATTAACATATACCTTTGCCTAAAAAAATCTGCAGAAGAGACAATATGCTTCAAATACTATAAATTACATTGTTGAGTAGGATGTGCTCTGACACCGTTGATTAGAGCACTTACGTAGTGATTTGAGGTGGAAAAGCACAACAGCAACAAGTACCTTTGTAGTCATATTGGTGCAAAAGCATGTGCATAATTTATTTTTTCTATTCCAGCTCCAAAATGTCCTGTATGTACATATATTAATTAGTTCTCCCCAAAGTCAGGAGGGTTTTGGCCTAAAAAAGTGGTCTATTTGGATGCTACTTTGCTTTCTGAAAGAAACCATTGATCTAATGTCACTGAACTGCTCCAAACAACTGAAAAACACACGTCAACATTGGGGTACGAATAGCAAATGTGTGCCTCTTTTTTTGCTTGAGCCCCCACCTCCCAGAATGTCTGTGCATGTCTCTGACTAAATGAATATAATTTCTTTTACTATATGACAGTCCAGCCCCCACTAGTGCTTCTAAAAATTCTGGCCTTTGGAAAAATGTAGTTGCTGGACACGGTTCAGCCATATACTGTACTATGCTCATGTCATCTTGTTAAAACTCTCCACTAGTCATTAAGAACTGAAGAAGCCTCTTGGATGAGAGGTTTTCAAGAGCCTAAGAAAGTCCAGTTGGCCTATGATAATCCGGGCATGACCTGGTTGACTGAGAATTTTCACAGGCATCTGGATGCATCAAAATTTTAAGCTTTTAAGTCAGGGGTTACAGTCAGACTATCCATCTGCAACTGCTCACACTCGGCCATCCTCACCAAAACTCAAGAAGTAGCTTAGTTTAGAATGGTGCATGTTACATTTAGGTGAGTTAACTGAATTGATTAACAAATTGATCAATGTGAGAATAATAAAAATGAGGGGGGAGGTGGAGCGCTGCTATCAGCTGTGCACAAGTACCATTATTAATTCAGAGGCCACTACAGGCCGAGCAGGCAATAAACCAATCAGAAAGTCGGCTCTCCTCACCTTTAAGAAGCAGGTGTGCCAGCAGCACAAGCAGTGGCAGCATGATGCCGGATTTACCAGGAGGAAACAAAGAGGAAATATTTTTAAGTGAGGAGACAGATCTCCTGCGAGAGCGTGCAATATATGGAGATGGCAGGACGTCTCCAAAGCAGCTTCTTTTGGAAATAGTTTATTTCACATTAACACCTGCAAAAAGTAATACAATACATGAACCATAAATGTCATACAGATATGTAACTGGTTATGTTTTACACTAAAGTAAATTGAAATTATGTTATATTTTATAATTCAATATTATCATCATCAGTTTTATGTGAAGCAGGAAGAAGAAGGAGCCGGGGGGCAGGGGAGATGAGTGAGGAGCAGGGGAGAGGAGAGACTGGCTGCGAAGCTGCACCTCAACCCGGCTGAACACCCACCTGAGCCAGACTGAGGTGCAGCTTCAACCCATATGCAAAATTACCCACAGGTTATCCACCCAGCATCAGGCTCTCACAGAAGAACACATACTGTTTTCTCTGCGGGTTGGACTGGTCTCTTGGTCAGATATAACAATATAAGTTCATAATTGTTCAAACCTTGTTTTTCTGGATCCCAGTAAAGATGCAGACAAACATTCCAGCTGTTCCAGCGGTCATGTGACTGATGTGCTAAAGACAATCTGACTACTGTGATCCTGTCCCGTGTGCACTAGGTCTATTGAGATTTATTGGGTATTATGATTATAAAACTTCCTTATTAGTGAGAATAACGTTGCACACACACGCGCACACTGTTTAACATTAATGAAAGGTGTTTTGTGATTGTAGAGATGTGTGTATGTGTCTCAGCCAAGCACGAGACACACACACCTGCATGCTTTTAACATTCATATTTACACATTATTGCTGATCGAAAATATGTTCAAAGGACTCTTTACTAATCAAAACTCTTGTGTGGGGAAAAAACTGAACATAAATGAAGGTGTTTTGTGACTGTGGAGGTGTGTGTGTGCATTGGCCGAATGCACTGGATGCTCTCTTGTGCAGGCAGACCAATTGTGCCACAGACTTTGTGCTTTGACCAGGTTTTAGCTGGTCTAAGGCGTGTAAGATAGCAAATCCACCAATGGCTGTGCGCTGGATGTAAGACAGAGCTCCTTGTGTCACTCCCCTTTCAAATTTAGCCTATGAGAAATAGGGATGTTCCTGGTGACTTATGTCCCTGTCGATTAAATGCAAATTTTATTTTAGACTAACAGTAAGAACAGAGAGCAGTTAAACTTGAGCACAACTTAATTAATTGATTGATTAACTGATAATGTTAAACACTGTCCGAAAAAATACTGTGTGTATTAAGAGCAATTTGAAGCTGTTAATCACAGTCTACAATCACCAAATGGTATTCTAAATGCTGGTGAAATGTGTGACACTTTGTGCTGTGCAATACGAGTATTGCACATTAACCTAAAAAACATTACAACTCACTAAATGCTTAGAGTCTGCAGGTAAACAACATAATTTACCTGGAGCTGACATTAGCTGCCAGCCTACAACACAGTGTGGTTAATGTTAACGGTGCTAGCAGCAGCAGCTGCTCTGCATGCAGGTTAATGTCCGTGTCTGTGTTGAGTGTGGTCACGTGTTGCTCCAGTCGGTGGTTATATCCGGTTTATTTTGTCACAGCCTACAAACAGCGCCGGTTTTAAGAGCTGTCATCTGTCTGACTCTGCTGATGAAAACATCCAGGGTTGAGTGGGCCATCAGGGCATCTGTGCTGGGCGAGAGGGGCTGCCATCTGATGGGGCCACAGCCCCGACTAGTGGCAGACAGCGGCAAAGCCTGTTTGTGTGACAATGGGCCTCATGCAAGAACCACTCGTAAGAACAGATTTGTTTTTAAGTGGGTCATACAAGTGATTAGAAGAACTTGTAGCGTTTTCTCATATTTTGAAATTTCTTTCACACAATTTACGAGGTCCAGACCTGTTGTAGAGTCATGTGCAGTCAGTCTGCTGGTATCAAACCAGTCCTTCTCAAACGATTGTATAATTAATTTGTTTGAAGGCATTTTGAGTTTGAAAAATAAATTAAACTTCATAATCATGTCGAGATTATCCTGTTTGACTGTATTTCAGAAAAACATCCTCTTTTATTCTGTCCTCTGTCTACATTAACAATGTTATTTAATGGATAAAACAAAATAAACATAAAAAGGCCAATAACTAATCTTTCTTTGAAATAGTTTATTTTCAATATAACGGACTTATTGACTTACGTTATTAATTAAATTAAGTTGACATAAACATTGACAGATAAATCTGATATTTTACTACATTTAATAAATGTAACTGCATTTTAGTTGTAAATGCTTTGGCTACGTGTGTAGAATTCAGATAACGTTAAACATAAGCTGGAACCTTTCTATCATGCAGTCACTGAAATGTTGGAATAAGCATCTTGTCTTCTTTATCACAACTTCTATAAATAACCACATTCCAGGGACGACATGAGACTTACACGCTAAGTCAAGTCGCTGGCAACGCCAGCAATAAAACAACCACATTACTCTGCAATCGACTCCTTTATTTAGCCAACAAAACATTTCACAATAAAATTACCTAATAACTTTTGCTCCTCTTCAGCTAATAGTTGTCTTCCCCTGCGTAGCTCGCCATCTGATCCTGCTGCACTTTGCACTGCCTAAGAGGACATCACACTTTTACTAAGTCTAGTTTATCTCATCATATGACACTTGTATGTCTGTCCCTCCTTCCTTGGAAAACATGTTAATTTATTCTCACTCTAACTTAGAAAATGGTCGGAGGGCCACCTGGCACCCTATTGCAGGCCAGATTTTTCATGCGGGCCACAAGTTGACTTTCACTGCCCTACCCAATGACTGTCTTAAACCTCTTCTGTTACAAAATACTTCAGATATTCTAATGGCACAGCCATACTTGCCCTCCTCACAGACAGGGACTCACAACCTACCAGCAATACGTTGTCCAGTTCACCGATTGGCTCACAGACACTCACCTCCTCCTCAAGGTCAATAAATTCACCACCCCCCATTGCCCCACCTTCATCAATAGCCAGCCAGATGAGATGGTGGAAAGATTTAAGCACCTTGGCATTATCCTGGACAATGAGCTGAACTTTGATCACCACATCACAGACATCTGTACTGTAAATGCTTCCAACAAAGACTTTGCCATCCAAAAGCTCTGTGCCCCTTATGTATCATAACATTATTGAATCCATCCTCCTGTACTGCACCCCCTACTGTTTCACCATGCTCACTAACATATCATCTAAAAGACCCAAAGACCGGGCTGGGACCCACAGGTGGGTCACAGGAGATTTTATTTGGGTCACCAAATAAATAAAAGCCTATGAAAGAAATTCCACAAAATGTAAGATTTATATCTGCAGTACAGCTTTTATAAAGCATTTAAAATGTTTATATTGTCTTTCTAATGAGATTAAAAAACAAGAATTATTTAATTTTACCAAAATGTGCTTATTTAGTCTCATTCATTCATATTCAGTAGGCTGACATGTACTATACTATAAAAATTAAAACTTTTAAACTTGTTCAAATGAAAGTGAATAATGGTTAATATTTAAATATTTTGAATCAAAACAATTAGAACAATTTTTGAAATACATTCTTTTTGAATTTCTAAACTTCAGACTCAAGTTCAAGTAATTTATCTCAATTAAAGATTATAGGTCAGCAAAATTTAGGGAAAAAAATTTCAAAACTTGATTCAAAACTCAGAAATCTACTACAGTCAGTTGCCTTGAAATTTTGAGTTGTCTCAACTTTTTTTAGGTTTGTTTTCTTGATGAGAGGAAATAAATACAATGAGATGACCTGTTAATGCAGCCTAAATGCATTTATTCCTCATTTGCACATTTGCAAAGTATTTAATGTGTGTATATGCTTTGCTCCCTCAGCTATTCCTGCTCTCAGTGCCCCGGGCACACTTTGACTGACTTGTGGTGCTGTATTGTTGTTGTTTATACCTTGTTTTTGAATCTTATCCCTCTTTTGAATGTTATTTTGAGTATAGACTGAAAACAAATTTTCTCCGTGGAGGACGATAAAGAATGAATCTGAATATGGTAGCCTGTTGATGTGCTTTCATGGTGGCTTGCATTTCGGTTTTGCATTTTACACTTCTTTGTTATTTGTTTAATCATTGCTACCCTAATGACTAAAAACAGTTTTTCCAAGTATGAAGACTAGTGGGTTTTTATTCAAAGAAATACCAAAGATATTTGACAGTTCTCTTACAGGGTAGTTGATATGGTCATCACATGATGGGAGGTTCCTGCCAGCAGTCAATCCCTCCCCCTACCTAGCAGACTTCTCCTTTGTTTTGTTAGCTAGTCGTGGTTACTAGCTACATCCGGCTTCTCCTGTGAGCCTGGCATTGCCACTAACTGTATGTATAGCACCACCCCCTTGATTAATGGAATTGCTTCCTTCAATATATACCCAGCCTGACTGAATCTGTGGTTTTGAGACTGCCCCTGCTCACGGCAGTTTCAAAGCAAGAAATACTCAGAAATGGTGTTTACTGCTTATTTCACACCTGATAGGTCTTGTAACACTGCAACAAGTGGGACTGCACAGTTGAGGTTAAACACTCTCAGTTGAATATTCATCGCACACACACCCGCAGATACTGCCACAGCAACATGCAGCACCAACAGGAGATTCTGTTACTGCCTGATTGGAAAAAATAACACTGGTACATTATCAGCTGATTGCACAATTTGAATGCTGTCAGACTATTAGAGGTTTTCCCCCTAATAGACATGTGACCATTATAGTAGAAATACTTAGTATGTGGGTGACAGGAAAACAACAGCATTTTAAGATATGTAGGCTTGCCAGTAGGCCATAGGCGAGAAATCATAGTTAAAGTTTTGAACCATTTTTGAAACCTCTAAATGTCACATGTTTGCGTTACAAAGACTTTTAAAGGTTTGTCTAAATATTTATAGGCCCTTTCAAAGGTGATATCATGATTACATCACAGTGTTAGCTAGACAAAGGAAAAACCGAAGGCAAACACAGTAGTAGGCCACATACCCGAGTGAAAATATCATCTTGCTGTATTGTTGGGTGCCAGAATCAAAGTACTAATGGCTCAAAATTGAAAATATTGAAATATTGAAATATTCTTACACTTATTTTCCTTATTAACCCTTACATACACTTCATATTTCTTGCCTTCATAGTATGGTCAAAATTGACCCGGACCAAGAATTCCCTCATAGTAAGTGTCTATACCAAATTTTAAACTACAGATCTATTTAGAATTTCTAAATACCCTATGTCACATTAATAAATGTATAATTAATCCTTAATAAATGTTTCAGAGAGCAGGGAGAGTGTATTTTTTAAGTTTTACAACACTTGTTTTTGGAGAAAAAAATCTACCATTACACAGTATCATGTCCTGTTTTACATAAGACATAAAAACATAAAAGCCATAATGATTGAAATTTTATTTTGAATTTATTATTATTTATTGAATTTGAAAATGGCATGAACATTCTGGAACTGTTGGAATTCATAATATAACCATGTTTACCCATTGCAACCATTAAACGCTATCCTCACTGCTATATCATGAGAAATCATATTTATCAATATTAATTCAACATTTACAACTTAGAACACAAAACATTAAATAATAAAATGCTGATTATAAACTAGTCTCTACATTCAAAGCAGTGGTAGTTTTCTTCCACGTTCTCTTCCTGCTCTGACACATCCTCCTCCAAATCACTAGTCAAGTCAAGTCAAGTCAATTTTATTTATATAGCACCAATTCACAACAAAGTTGTCTCAAGACACTTTACATATAGAGTAGGTCTAGACCACACTCAATAATTAATTATATTTGCACCCAACAATTGAAACAATTCCCCCATGAGCAAGCACTTTGGCGACAGCGGCGAGGAAAAACTTCCTTTTAACAGGCAGAAACACTATCAACCTCTTCATCTTGGAAGAACAGATCAAGGACCTGTTGCACACCAAGTCTTGCTGACATGATGTCAATCACTGAAATGGCAGCTCAGATACCTTTATAATGTTATGAACCCCCCACCACCACCCTCCCAACCCAAACTGATTCAAATTTGTTATTTTGTAGATTATTTTATTACATGTGCTTGTGCTTGCAGGTGCAGATCTTGTGTCTGTGTCAAGGCACCCTCTGACCTCTGGATGACTTCTGTTCCCTTTATGCACCATATATGATCACTCCTATGCTGTTTTACTATTTCACTGTTTCGAGATTGCCCCATGCCCCTTCAAAGACCAGCAGGTGTCTGTCTCTGCAGGAACCTGGGCCAATGTGGTGGGAACGCAGACAGTTCTCGTGACAGTGTCGAGGTCCCCCTTGAACTCTGTCACCACTGTCCCATAAAAATACACACAAACATGGCTTGTACAGTTTCACAGTTTTAAGATTCCCTAAAACCACCATTTTCCTTGATTTGACCCACACTGGTAGATCTGAAATCCATCTCAATAGATACGGGTCAGATTTGACCCGAAACGGCCTCAGTGTACAAAAATTTGTAGCACCTGTACAAAAGTATAACATTTTAAAATATTTTCATTTTTGTGTATTTTGGATCACTTTAGGAAAAGTCATCAAATTTCAGGCTAAAAGAATGACATTTAGGGTATTTTTACTGCTCTCAAATGTCAAAACGGGTCAAATTTGACCTGAACAGTATGTAAATACAACTGAATTCAAGTGGCTCCAGTTTTAATTGCCCCATTGGCCCGTCTTTCTGCTGGTATAAAAAACACCAACTCTGGGTTGGTTGAAATAAATCCTTAATTCACTCTGTTAGATAAAATAGTCCAGCTTTACAGGCTGTTTTCCTACTCGCTCGTCCTCTTGGCTTAGTTCACCATTCTCCATGCAGTGGTACTGTTATAGGTGGTGGTGGTATCCTAAAGGTGGCCACTGAGGTCCGAAGGTCCTTAACCCTAACCGCTCAAGTGGGGCTACTCAGTGGCCAGCAGATAAGACTGTGGTTGTACTGAGCATCTTCCAGGTGTGACTGTGTAACTGTGTGAATGTGATTAGGGCATTCCTGCAAAAGAGAGTTCACTCTCAGTGAACTCTTCTCTCCTTGAATAAATGAAGGTTCTGAGTGCTTTGAGTGAGAGTGTGTTGTGGAGGAGCAAGTGTCACTCATGCAGACCATTAAATTAGCAAACACACCAGCGGTTTTCTTCAAGTGACAATTCTTTGACAGATATCTGTCACAGCGTCCCCTACCACCTGGCAGTGAAAACAGCAATTGACAAGATATCTCATTAATGGCAGGGAAAGAGTTAAGAAACTAGAAAGCAAAACTAGCCAACTTTACTTATCAATTGTTTTTGCAATTTGGCGTTTATTGTTGTCCCTGTGAGTTCTAACCCACAGACAGCTTTCATTTTTAAAAAATATGTGATTGTTTCTCTCCCTTCCTCTCGCTTTGCCTCTCTCCAGATCCTACCAGGCCTGGTTCAGACCACAGCCCATCCAACAGAGCAGGAGTCTCCTCCTCTAATGCTCTCCCTCCCCAAAAATCACCTTTGTTGCCCGGGGCTAGACGGTGAGTCTGCATGCCTTCACTGCCCATCCCTACCAATGAACACAAACACACCCAGAAAACAAACAAGCACACACAGTGCTTGTTTGAACACTGTGCACACGCCACTTTTATACTTCACACTTGGCACTCTTATCATGTCTGAGATAAGCACACAAGCCTTTCCAGTCTGCCTGAAGGTTAATTCATTGCCGTTGAAACAGCAGTTTACTGGTGTGCTCGGTTGTACTGAGAACTACAATCACAGGAAGCAGTGTGCTTGAGGTTCAAGAACCAGCCCTGTGACAGGACTGTTGCTCTTTTATTTCAGGACAAGCTAACAGCTACAAGTGAATTAGCATACCACAAAAAGCATTCATCTTCAAAGTCAAGTGGTCACTTATTTTTCATAAGACCAGAAAGCCAAACCAAGGGATACAAGTTTGATGCCTGTTTACTTGTTTAAGAAACCTCATGCCTGAACCACCTCAGCTGGCTGCTTTCCACACAAGGTAGCAGCAGTTCTACTTTGAGTCCCGCACAGATGACTGAGCTTCTAACCCTGTCCCTAAGGGAGATGCCAGCCAGCCTCCTGAGAAAACGCATTTCAGCCACTTCTATCCACAATCTCATTCCTTGCCTTTTGGCTAAGCTCTCTTTTTGTCACAACAGTGCGGTAAAGCGAATGCAATACTGCTCCCACTGCTCTGATTCAGATTTAGATGTGCTTATCCTCATCCCAGCCACTTCACACTCAGATGTGAACTGTTCCAGTGAGTGCTGGAGGTCACAGACTGATGATGCCATCAGGACCACATCATCTGCAAAAAGAAGGAATGCAATCCTCAGCCCTCCAAACTGCAAAGCCGCTCTTCCATGACTACACCTCAGGATCCTGTCCTTGAATATCACGAACAGGATTGTGATAAGCCCTGACAGAGGCCAACCCTCACGGGGAAAGAGTCCAACTTACTGCAGAGAACCCGGACACAGCTCTCACTTTGGACATACAGAGATCGGATTGGGGATATACACTATCGAAAGATATTGTGACCGACATTTATGTCTGTGAGACTGTCCTCACCAGAAAAACAACAGTGTGAATTATTTAGTCAAAAAATATCTTTCTTTCCTCTTCTGGTCATGTACAAAACTGAGGTACTGATAGTTGTTCACATTTTGTTCCCAAGCAACAGTCAGCTGTCAGCCTAGGAATGTAGAATCTGTAGGTGAGGGACAAGATTTTGGTTTTAGAAGCATTCTGGTTTCTATTTGTAGTCCAAGGAGTGACTAGTCACATTGAGTGGTGTTTAGTTAAATGTAGTCCGTGCAGTGTCAGCTAAAGTCTAACAATGATTTAGCTTTTTATGAACTTTTGTTAAACCTATATGCATTCATTTCCTGCTATGTGTTTATAGACATCAGCTTCAATTCCACTCTTGTGTCACAATTTCTTAATCAGACTGTAAACTATGACAGCGCACAGAAAAGGAGGTCTTAAACATTGGCTATTGCCCCCAGAAGCTAAAAGCCAAAACACACTAAAAGCTTCAATTGGCACGTGTCTATTCAAGCTCCTAAGGTGCACTGCATGCTTCAGATTTAATATTTCAAAACCACAGAGCCAGCAGAATTTTAGTGAAAGGTCACTATTTACATGCATCTATTTATTTCTTTAGTATTATTATTGTTAATAATAGCCAACTTCTTTAATAAAATATTCGTCAGAGGGGAAAAAATCTTCACCTTTTTCAGGTCAGTCTATATAATGACTAAACGGCAATTATATTCATGTTTTTGTACCACTTTCACTGAGGATGTTTTAGCTGGCAGCAATCTTGAGCATACATACACCAAGGACATGAGTGAGAGACTGGTGCAGATGTTTCATGGAGGAGACGAGTGTCTGTCTATTACTTTATCAGCAACTCTAGTCTGCAGTGTATAAACAGCAGAACTGTGCAGTAACATCAGGATTCATGATCTGGATTCTGCTTCTCACTCATTTTATCAGCATGGAAAATATTTAAAAGTAGTCAAATTTGACTTGGAGTAAAAAATCATGCACCACAGAACTGTACAGTAACATTCTGATTCATGATCATAAAAACTTTTATATCAAATCATCACATCTGCCACACACATTGTTCTTCTCCCTTCCTCCATCTCTCTCTGCTGCAGGTTGGTCTTTTTTTCTTTACCTGGTTTCAGGTTTTGCTGCGGCTCCATCAGCACTCACTCCTCATGTCTATGCTTTTTTCATTCCATTTGACTCTCCTCAAACAAGTACTACAGCTGCTAAAAAAACTCTGGTCCTCATTTGATACTCCAAAATCTAAACAAGCTCAGAGTATGAGCTACAAGGCAGTTTAGCCAGTGTCAAGATGCTTTCAGTGCGTGTTCTACCATTTAGAACAATTTGTGTGCTTCAAAGTGCGAGTGTCAGAGGCTTTTAGTGTGTTTTGGCCAAGAGTCATCATCAGACAATAGCTGATGGGTCCAGACATTGGAGAATTATTGACATGTTATGATTTAACTATTCCTCAGAGTTGGGGGAAGAAACTGTTCTTGTGTCTGGTTGTTTGGGCACACAGTGTTCTCCAGCTCTGACTAGAAGGTAGAAGTTGGAACAGATTGTGTTCAGGGAGTCCTGTCTATAGAGGAGAGTGGTCGTGCTCCAACCGATGGACAACCATGGGAACTTACTTTGGAAAAATATGAACCGTAGTCTGATTTTTTTTTTATCCTGTTTGAATTGTGCCATGAATCACTCATATGATGTTTGACAATTTAAAAGATAATTTTAAGAAAGTCAAGAAAGTCACAGTTTGGCATAAAAATAAAAATGTCAGACCATAAAGATACTGAAATAGAAGGACCATACACCCAAAAGTTGCATGAGTGACATCATGACATTCTCCCTCCTAAAGCTAACATTAACCACTGAAGCCAAGAGTTGCTGGATCAAAAAAACTTGAAGTAAGATAGCATTACCAGTGGTGTTGATGTATATTGTGTGAGATGCGAGATGTAGTTCACTGAGTGAGTTTGGTAATATTTTATTGAACAGGTCCCCATTTTCATGGCAATTAGGTGGTAATTAGATAGGAACATATTTGAAATTTCTGTGAAATTATCCCTCAAAATTTAACCCAAATTTCATGATAAGTAGATGGCAATTCTGTAGTAATTTCCTACAGTATTTAAAATTTCTATTACTAAATTATCCCACTTTTCTCTAAAATTTACCCCTAAATTTCTCTATATTTTCCACCGATCAGATCAGTAGTGATACCGTTTACTGAACACTAAGACCACATTTACACCTAATAATCCCATCAGGGCAGCATGGGACGAAATGTAACTGTTGAACTTATATATAACTTCTGTCTAACAAGCGTGTAACTGAATTGTTAGAGCTTAACATCTGACTAGGTTCTGTCAAAACTTCTGCTGAGCTGGCCACTAAATAGAAGTGAGTTGTCAAATGGCTTGTTGTTGCTGTTATTTAAGTTATTGTTGTTCAGGCCAGTATGTTACTGGCCTGCAGAGGTTAGATAAAAACTAGTCACTTCTATTTAGTGGCCTGCTCAGCAGACAGAAATGAGTTAAGCTGGCATGATCAGCAGAATTTAGGCAGGAACTAGCTGAAAATAAAACTGCAACAACTCACTTTAAATTTAGTGTGCAGAAAGTAGTCGGACGTTAAGCTTTGACAATTCAGTTTAAGTTATCAATTAAGTTAAATATAAATTCTGCAGTTACAATTCATCCCCTGCTGCCCTGACATGACTATTAGATACAAATGAGGTCTTTGTGTTAAGTAAATGGTTTCACTACTGAGCTCATAGAAATGTCAAATATATTACTATCTGATTACCACCTACTTACCATGAACTTGTAGACGTGTAAAATAAAGTGTTATTGCAGTTTCACATAAAACTAAACTACAACAAATCTATCACAAATTGTGACTTTCTTGTCTTGTAAAATTATGTTTTCAAATGACAAATATCAAATGTGTAATTTGAGACACAATTCAAAGGGGGACAAAAAATTATTTGTTTCTCTCCACTGACTGCGGTTCATATTTCATCCAAAATAAGGTCACATGGGGTACACTGGAAGGGAAGGACTCTCTATTATCTGACTCTGGACATCTATAAGTCCTGAGTGAGGGCAGGTACCAGTGATTTTCTATGCAAGCCTGACTGTCCATTATAGTTTGTGTCTGTCCTGTTTGGTGGCCTAGCCAAACCAGACTGATGGATGTGTCATTCATCTCTTGGTTTCTGTTTATGTTGTCTGAACTGCACAAAGACTTAGTGTAGCACATCAGGAATCACATTTGATCAACAGATAAGATTAATTTACTAATAAGATTAATCTTATTCTTTTATCCATCTACCAACAAGAGAAAGAGCCTGATGTGACAAATCAGAGCATTAGCCGACAGAGTACTGTATCTCACCATGCCTGTTAAATGGGTAGTTCTCTCAAAAATAAATATTCAGTCATTTTCTATTCACCGTCATGCTGATTGGAGGTTGGGTTTATTTGGTTAGTAAACTAAACACTGCTGTTTTTGAGTTTCCCAGGAAAACAGCGTCACAAATCTCCCAAACAAATCTCCCAAACAGTGGAAGTGAATGGTGACCAGTTTTCAAATGCAAAAAACAACTGGAAAATACTCCTTGCCTGGCATAATCCAAGTCTCCTAAAGCTCTGACATGCTGTTTGTACACCATCACAACACACATGCACAGTTTAGGACTTGGATTACAGGAGGCATTATGGAGGCATTTTATGTTTTTATTCTTTTGAAAACTGGTCACCATTCACTTCCACTGGTTAGGAGATTCTGGAACACTGTTTTCCTGTGAAACTCCAGCAGTGTTTTGTGGACTAAAAAACTAAACCTGACCTTCAAGTTGGCATGAGGGTGAGTAGATAATGACTGAATTTTCATTTTTGGGTGAACTATCTCTTGAAAACAGTAAGGCCACAGTCCTCTACTGCCATATACACTGTGTAGGCATTTCACTACAAATGACAAAACTTATATAGAAAACAGTTTGGAATAGCTAGTGTAGACATTTGACACATATATTATTAAAATAAACATGGTAATAACCGTAAACCTGATTGTGTCCCAGTTAAGTAGCTGCATCCTTTGAGAAAGACAGAGACAAAAAATAATGGTATATTTGGTGAATGAGTCAGTGAATGTTTGTATTGTATATTTTAATCCTTTTTCAACTCTTAATGTCAGACATCAGCCAGTTTATCACAGGAGCTATCCATCAAACGCCTGTCAAAAGGTAAATGCCAGTGGTATACATCATAACTATTTTCAGGACTACAAATGATACATTTGTAATGTCCACAAAGTTCGGTCAAAAGAAGGTTGAATATCTTGGCCAGTTTTGCTGAAACCTTCGGTATTTGAGCTGCAAATGCAAACTTTTGAGGATCCAGTCACTGAATTAGGACATAATGTGTGAAGTGAAGGCTGATGCTGAGGAAACGCATAGAATGCACTCAACTTTAACCAAAGAAATATACATCTGTAAAAATCACATTCAAATGTATAGAGGCAGCTGTGCATGACCTTACTGTTCTGAGAGAATATGCTTTTCAGCAATTTGAAGAATTTCACTTCCTACATAAAGATAAAGATGGCTGCTATAGATGTGATTCTAAAGCGTGTGTTTTTTGCAGCCCCCAGCTTTCACCACAGCTCCATCATTCCAGAACTGTGTTGCCAAGCAATGGTGAGGCCAGCAGCAGACAAGCTCTGAGCAACAGGGATGCTGCGGATAGGACAAGAGGAGGAGTGGGAGGAAGGAGGAGTGTGGACATATCTGCTGCCTCCAACAGCCAGCATAGAGATTTTACAGCTGACATGATCACTTACCAGACTCACAGCATTCATAGCGGAGACATAAAAATGCTGTCTGAGCAAACAGCTGCAGCTTGCACTGTACAGGAGGTCGGAGGAAGAACCACGAGCTCACAGCAACCCAATTCTGGTGGAGCAGACCGGGATAACATCAACCTCAGGTCAGACGAAATCACACTGGAAACATAGGTTTAAAGGATAGAAAAGAAAACGATCTTTTTTTTTCCTTAAGCTTAAACTGTGGGTTTCAGTAGATAGTCGATATAGTGAACAGGCAAACATTAATGAGTAATGATTTTAGTACTCTTGCTTGTGAGCAACAAAATACACGAATACACTGTATATTATGAGACAACAAGTGATTGAGAGATTAAAATGACTGAGGGGGAGCTCATTGTGAAGAGGTGCATCCAGATATTATATTATCATCAAATAAGGCAAAGATGAATTCCCCTGCTTGGGTTCACACTGTTTTTTGATGGAGAAGACAGCATGCAGAATTCATCATTGCAAAATGAAGCATAAAATGAATATATTCACCCAGCTGCCTGCCTGTCCAAACAAGTATTTCCTTTTTCTTTCTTTTCAGGTTGCTGAGCAATGGAGACAGCTCCCAGACAATCTCCCACAGCCTCAACATCATCAAAAACATTGGTGAGAAAAGACTTGTCAACGGGTGAGGGTAGCGTATATTCCACCCACATTTTCCACCTCCAGAGCTGTTGCTACAAAATCGTCTCTTTTTTGGGAATTTATTATATGACTAATACTGATGACAGACAGTTTTCATATAAACAATGTATTAACTCAACAATAGACTTGACAGTGTTCAAGATTGCCACTGACTTGTATGCTACTGCATATCTCTGACTCCTTCATCAAGGCTGAGGTCTCTCTAAGCTGATAGTTGGCTATGTTTACTTACCATAGTAGTCTATGTGTTATCAAGAGTGTACACAGCATAATGCTTATTTGCAGGAATTTATTCAACACAGCTTACATGCAGGGCTATGGTAAACAATTCAAAAGCTCAACAAAAAGGCAGGGATACTTCTAAAAAGAGCGACAAAATTGGCTGTAGTTTACAGATATATGTACAGATACTGTTTCTCTCTGTGCGTTTCTTTGGCTGTGTGTGCCTGTTACACTCTCTCTTATGTAATTCTCAGTCCAGTTCTACACCCACCAAAGCAATCTGTAGTATACAGTATGAGGGAGATTATGCAACAAGCCCCTGTTGTTCAAAGTCACCTTCCCTCTTATACAAATAGTCAGTGTTCTCTGAAAAGATCATCTTTTCTTATCAGCTAACTTTAGTTTTAATTGAATAAAATTAACCATACCTACCAGTCAATCATCACTTGTTGCCCCACACACACAGTGATGAAGAAAGATCATATCATATCATAATTGCAGATATCTTCAAAGGAGAAACAATATAAGTAATATATTTCCTTTAGAGAAATCTGTGAATCTGTAATCTATTTCCTTTAATAAATCATTAAATGATCATGATGTGTCATCAGGGATTAAGGAAGCATGCTTAGTTGAAATACTCACTGCTCTGGAAACACTACAGCCATGGTGTCCCCCTTTGAAATTTCTATTCCAGCCCATACTTTTTATTTGCCTGTTTCACATTAATTAGAGTTTAAATTAATTCTGAATGTTTGCCATATGATTAAATGTGTTTCTGAGTTGTAAGAAATCATTAGTAATCTTGTAGAAGGAGTAGATGTTTATAATGATGAAATTGCAGTATGTTCAACAGAGTCTGGTAGGCAGAAGGCAGACAGTCACCAAACTCTAACTCCATGTTATGTATTTTCAACCATAGATTGTATATTAAATAGCATTTCAACCTATTTAATATACATGGCTATGGCTCCAATTCGCTAATTGGACTCCTGCTGTTTGGACTGTTTTACTCATTTTCATATTGCTCCTGTAATATCAAACATATTGCTCTACCTCTTACTGTGTGTTGTAGTAGCACATTAGCTTTGAAGTTAGTAGGGTGAAAAATTGCAATTACACTGATGTTTACCAACTTATGTGCACTAAACCGACTGATTTTTGCTTTGTTGTTCTGGAAGCTGTCATAAATATCAATTAAAATACCCTCTCACCCAACTGCACAATATGTAATAAATATTTTATTAATAGTATTGAGATGAATAATTGGCTTGTTTTACAATGGTAAGCCATGGAAAATTGTGTGTTAGTGTAATGCATCAAACTCTCGCCACAGTGACTCCTTTGAAGGAAGAAATAATGTCTAAGCACACATTTTAAATAGCTAGTCAGACAATGTCTGTTATGACATCATATTGCAAACACATAATTAAGCATAACACATTCTGAGCAGTCACCTTTATTTTTATCCGTTTGAACATTACCAGCTTATCCCAGCACTACAGGAGAACTGATCAAATTAAGAAGTAGAAAGGATCCTTTCAAAAGTTCCTCATTTAGACCTATAAGCCTTCTGGACCGTGATTATAAGATTATTACTAAGTTATTAGCAAAAAGACTTGAAACTATTATGCCTAAATTAATTAATCCATCCATCCTTCTCTGCTTCTTATTGGATGCGGAGAAGGCCTTCAGTGGGGTCAAATGGAATTTTCTTTTTTCAGTCTTACACAGTTAATGTGGGCTCTAATTTCATTGAATAGATCAAGTCAATTTACAAAAGCCCCAAAGCAAAAGTTATCACTAATGGTGCCTCCTCTAACCTCTTGTCTCTTTCTAGAGGAAAGACAAGACAGGGGTGTCCATTGTCACTTTTTCTTTTTTTGCAATGGTAACTGAACCATTGGCATCACGTGTATGAGACAATACAAACACTAAAGGACTGAAATTAATGAGTGTAGATATCGGTGGATGTTTGTCAGACTGCTGTAGTAGAAAGTCTCACATTTCTTGCAGCTCTGTTAGTCCTTTATGCAGCATGTTACAAAACAGGACGAATATCTGCTAAAATGTAGGTGTAGCAGATGTCAAATTATACAACTCTCAGTGTAGGCAGAAAGGTAGAAGAATGGCAGAGTCAGAGCTCCTCACTGTTGCTGAAATCAGTTGTTACAATTGTACAAGTGTGGCAGGACCTCCTAAAACCATTCCTGTAATGTCTTGAAAATGTCACATAGGCACAGTGGTAATCCAGCCCTTTGCAAAACGTAAAAAGTAATTCTACATGGGTACCTATTTTCTTTTGACCCTTCAGCATTCCTGTACCAGGAATACCGGGATACCTCCAAGCAGCAGGAGATCGAGCAACGACGACGGCGTGAGAACCTTTCTCCCGGGGTCACAGCAGGGACTGAGGTAGCAGGATCCAGTGTCATGTCCCCCCCAGTGTTACAGCTGCAGCTGAGGAACAGTGCTCGTTCACTGAGTTTATGGCAGAATCTGGAAGCTGTGCAGGCCAGTGGCCTGCTCACCCAGTTACCGCAAAAAGAAATCATAATGCAAGAGGTAAGCAGTTTTGTGAGGATGAAGTGCTGTTTGGAGAGATACAAACAACAGAATATTCCATTCAAGAGGCAGGCATTACCAGAAAGGTTTCACCATTCACTGTTCAAGAAATCTTCTAAGCTGCTCCAGGAAGGAGGATTGTGCAATGAGTAAAAAAAATAGTAGGAGTGGACTGACAATGTAGATATGAAGCTAATATGTATCATAATGTTGGCGTAAACTGAGTTGCCAGTTTATTAGGTACACATAGTTAATGTTATGCCAGTATAATAGAAAACAGCCCTGCAATAAACCAGCAAAGAACCTGGATGCAGACTAGATAGCAGATGTCAACCATGATGGTCATCCATATACAGGAAATTATGCTGTTGGAAATGGTTCTTCTACAGTTTTCAGTGAATTTGTAAAGAGGAGGGTTAAGATGAAGACAGCACTGGAGTCTGCTGTAACTCCAAAAAAAGAAGAAACAGTGTGTGCACCTTCTTCACGGCCGCAAGTGGATCCAAGTTCATGTTTTGTTCATTAGTTTTTAACTAGTTTTTATATGTACCATTTTAACATAGGTTTGGGTAATTAATAGAATTTTTACCAAAACAGATATACCTCGGTAACCAACATAATTCAGCCAGTCTCCTGTAACTTAGAAGAAAGAAAATAGCAGCACTGGAGATGCTGAATGCTGGAGTGTCTGCTTTCCTAATGTCTGCAGGTAGAGCGATGTTTGACACAGGTTAATTGCCATAGTTGAAAACAGATTTTAAAGCCCCTCACTGTTGGTCACTGTTGGTCATTTCTGTCAACCTATTAAATGCTCCCATGTGAAAACGTAGCATAAGGGACTGTTTTTTTATATATTGTTACTTATCTATTTAGCCATCGACCAACAAATATTTTTCTTTGACCCTCCCTGAGTGACTATGGGAAAATGGATAACCCTACCTCTACCATAAATAACCATGTTTTATTATTTTCACACCAAAGATTCAATTCAATTCAATTCAATTCAGTATACTTTATTGATCCCCCGAGGGGGAAATTTGCATTTCAGTTACAACCTGTCCAAGAAACATAAAAACAGACAGTGATACATAACATGGGGAGGACAGGAGCGGGAGGAACTGTGGGTCAGCCACCTGAAGCAGCGCCCCGTTTACTTAGAGAGAAAGGAGAACAAGAGGGAGGAAGAGGGGAAAAAAAGCAACTCCCACTATTGGAGAAAATAAAAGGCAAAAGCTGACCTTTTCCCACCATTACATTTCATAGCAATCATGGGTCCATCTACCCTTCTCAACAATGACGAATAGTCCCTAAGTTCAGTTATGGAAGGCTCAGGTCAGCAGCCACTTGTTAGCTACAGCTAATGAAGCTACCACTAATCGTAATATCATTGATGATGAGTTGGAGTCATTCTTTTATAAGTGGCTGTAGTGGACAGCTAAAAGCATCCTTGTTTTCTCTGTTTTTTTCACTAGTCTGTCTACATATATGAGGTAGATGAAAAAAGACCACAGAAAACTACTTTCATTTAGCCTGAGTTCAGACCTTAAAATCCACCCACTCCACTTAGTTGGCTGTTTGTCTGGTCTGGCATTGTGACATGTAACAGCATTTTTCTTGAAACAAAAGATAAATGACCAATCAGTGCCACAGGTAGGATTAAGGCTGCTGTCAAGCTGTTGTCAGGGGTTGTCAAGTTGTTCCCTGCAACCAATGAGGAGTAATAACAACAAGGGGGACCGCTATAGACGCTGCTATGTGATTGATTAGCTTATCGCATTTCTTACTCTACGTGTGGCTTCCAGAGGGTTGCCCTATGAAGTGAGATAGCTCTGCAGCTCCAGAGCATACCTGGGAGATCACTGGTTGCAGTTTTAACTGTTGAACTGCCTGACTCATAGCTACTAACTTTCGAACATTAGCTTTTCGCCATCTCAGCAAAGTGTGCTGTGAGGAGTACATGAAGATACTGTAGTAACTACCCCTCACACACTCACTCTCTCATAATAACACCCTGGGTGCAAAAACAAAAGTATGCTGTCATGGCGAACACACCAGTGTCAACTCAAAATGATCCTGGTCTCTAGTGATTGTTTAGGGAATATTGAATTCCCCCACCCCCAGTGAGATCATTTCGAGTGTAGTAAAGGTTGTTGTAGGCAAATTGGACTCGGTAGAGTTCTTGAAGACGTTTCGCCTCTCATCCAAAAGGCCTCTTCAGTTCGTAGACAACCTTTTCTACGAATACCATGACCTGGGTGACTGAGAATCTTCACAGACATCATTTCAAGTGGGGGCAATGTCAGACTGAATATGGAGATGAAGTGTAACGACTTGACAGTGTGAGATCAGGCCAACTTTCATTGACTGTGAATGAATAAAAGAAAGTAGCGGTGTGTGCGACTTCTTCACGGCTGCAAATGGATCCAGGTTCATGTTTTGTTCATTGACTAGTTTTTTAACTAGTTTTTTTATCTACCATTTTATCATAGGGTTGGGTAATTAATTGAAATGTTACCAAAACAGACATCATACCTCCGTAACCAACAGAATTCAGCCATGTAAATAAAATTCATTTATGGCACAGGCTGCCACCCCCTGAGAGTACAAAGTTGAGTTGGCATTGATTCATCTGCAGTTTTAAAAGCATTTAATCATGTAAATGCAGAAGAGCTGGTGCTGCTTCTATCTGTGCAAAAGCGCAGTGTGTGTGTGCACATTACCATGGTGACAGCAGTACATACTAAAGTACATATCAGTTAAATGCACTCATCTGCATTGGGGAAGGAAGTGACAGAATTGGATTTAGTGAAACAGACCTTGAGATGATCACCGCCCACGGCATTCACCGACCACTCAGGCAGACTACCCAGGCCAAACGTCACCACAAGCAGTGTGATCGCCTCAAGAAAAGAGGAAAAAAAGAGCAGCGATAAAGAGCTAATCTAACCCAGCTAGGACCTAAGGCTGTTCCACTACCAGCCTACATATCGCTAATGTCCCATCACTGAAATGAGGACATCAGAGACTGCTGTGACCACATGTTTATCGAGGCCTGGCTGCACCACTCTGACCCCTCCTTGTCCCTATTTTGGTCAATCAGACCATATTTTTCTGCTTCTTCTGTCTACCCAAACCCAGCTAATATAAAGGTCAAACCATGAGTAAAAACAGTCAAAGTGTGGACAGATGAGGGTATAGCAGCTCTACAGGACGGTTTGAATGCACAGACAGGCAGATGTTCAGAGATTCTGCCATCCAGGAGAACCACATCTACTTTAAGGAATATACATCATCAGTGACATCATATGTCAGCAAAGGTGTTGATGTGGTAAGAACAAATACAATAAAGTCATTCCCCAACCAGAAATTGAGAGGGCTCTATTGAGAGCCAAAAACACTGCCTCTCAGTCAGGTGGCAAGGAAGCTTACTGCACTGCCTGAGCAAGACTGAAAGCTGGCATCAAGGAGATAAAGCAGAAGCATCAGCAGAGACTACTAAAAACATGTGCCAACTAGGTTTGGACAGTATCCATTTTTTTCATACCTTCCTACTATTTGAGTAAAACTTGTGTAAAACGGCTCAACTACACTATACTTCACCGTACTTAAAACTCACACAAGGCAGATGGAGCTGATCATCATAGTGACACTATTCCCACAGCTAGGAAACAACACACACACACACACACACACACACACACACACACACACACACACACACACACACAGGAGCTCCACTTCAGTCTTGAGAAGATGCAGCCTTTATTCACTGACAAACTCATACCTAAATTGCAGATTTACAGCACCATCTCATATTCTGCCATTTCCCTTTGCTCAGCGCACATTCACTGGTAACTGTCACCATAGACTTTAATTTAATTAGTCTGCCCCTCGCCCTCTGTAACGCTCACTTACAAGTTACATACTCACAACGAAACTCTGAAAACTCTAACTTTATCCCAAGTCTTCCCACCTGCTTCAAGACAGCCACCGTCATCGTTGTGCCAAAAACATCTGTGGTTTCTAGTCTGAATGATTACCGCTCTGTTCACTCACCCATATTCTTATGAAGTGCTTTGAGAAACTGGTTCTCCAGCACATAAAGAACAGCATCCCAGCCAATTGCTGATTTGCATTCAAAACCATTAGATACACACAGCATCTCCACTGCCCTCCACTTAAGTCTTCACTTACCTTGAGGAAAACAACACCTACAGGTGGAGCTGGTAAACAGTTTTACGTTCCTGGGAATCAACATCACAGAGAACCTGTCATGGACATCACACATCTCCATCCTGGTAAAGAAGGCTCAGAACCAGCTGAAAAATTCCATACCATGTACTTGTCAACTTCTACAGAGGAGCAGTAAAAAGTATCTTGACTTGAGACATCACAAACTACTGTCATGGGATGTGCACGGCTCAGAACAGAAAAACTCTACTGTGGGCCATTGAAATGGCCCAGAACATCATTTGTGCCCATTTACCAAGCATCACTGATATTGGGAAAGTATGGTGTCTGCACAGAGCCCAAAGGATATTAAAAGACAGTATCCACCCTAACCTCAGTCTGTTCACTCTGCTGCCATCAGGCAGAAGATACTGAAGTATCCGCTGCCATACCACCAGACTGAGGAGCAGTTTCTTCCCTAAGGCTGTGATAAATTTATCCTCAGCACGCCGCCTTATAAATTAGTTTGTTCTATATTTTTATTCTTCACTTTAGCCAATTTCAATCAGTCAGTCAAAGAGGGAGCAACATCGAAAGCTGGTTATACAACCTTGTTGTAAATGATTAATAAATTGCCTTGTATTCTTGTATATCAGAATGCTGTTTGTTGATTTCAGCTCAGCACTCAACACAATCTCTCCCATGAAACTGATTGGCAAACTGAACACTTTGGTTACCACACACTGCAACTGGATACTGGACTCAAACTGGCAGTGACGCCTCCTCCATTCTAGTGCTCAAAACCAGAGCACCCCAGGGCTGTATGCAAAGCCCCCTCCTATTGATGCTGCACCATGGAGAGAACTCTCTTGTTCACAGTTGACACCATCATCGGCCAGATTTCAAACAGCGAGACGCCTTATGACTTAATATTTATTCACCCATTTAATGCTTAATGAGTAATGAGTTGCATAAAATGAACTACAACTAGCATGTCATTATACAACCCTGTGTTGTAAAATGATAAGTTAATCCTTTATTAATGCAAATATGGGAACATTTGCAGTATTACAGAGGCAAAGAGAATGGCATAATAGCGAGATGCAACAATAAAAAGCAATTAAAGCTGTAAGCAGCATTGAATGGGCCCTCACACCCCCACGCCACCAGGGCCTGTGGCGCCCACGAGCATGTCACAGGACGCTGACTGGTCCACGAGGCGCTGAATTTTCACATGCATTAGACACTGTAGGAAGGAATTTGATATCACTTCCTGCTGTCACTAGGTGACACTATGACTATGTCTCGTGGTTGTTGTGTAGATGTGTTCAAGGTACGACTATTATCAAACATGTCAAGTTTGGTGCACATCAGATCATTTACTCCAAAGTTATAGCAATTTTGTGTTTCATAGCGAGACATCAAAATTCGACACCACGCCACAACCATGCCGTTCATTGCTGACCAAATCTTTTAATAACTTTTGATCACAAAGTAGTCCAGATGGCACACACTTGTTTTGAAGTCAATCAGATTATTTCTGTAGGAGGAGTTTGTTAAAATACGACACATGGAAAACGCTAAAATTGACCACGAAATTCAAAATGGCCAACTTCCTGTAGGGTTCAGCCTATGGGTCCAAGAGACTTTTTTGTGTGTCTGGGTGCAATACATGTGCATATTGATTTTTGTGCATGTTGGTGAAATGTGGGGCTGCTTTTAAAAGGGCGTTCACAAGCCATTTGGCCACGCCCATCAATGAAACTTATATCATATGATCTGTTGTAGGCTGTCAATGAACATGTTTCAGGCAGATTTGACCAAGTACACTGCAGTTAAGGCCACTTCCTGTGTTTTGGCGTCTCTTCGCCGCACTCTCAGGGCAACACCATTTGACAATACGTCATGATCTTCACAATGTGGCATTACCAAGGTTGGAAGACCTGTCTGACCAGAATTGAGTTGGATATGGTCAACGTGCTCGGAGCAGCACCTTTAATGATAGCGAAAGTTTTTAATAACTTTTGATGGCTTTTTTGTGCGTTTGGCTGTGATAAATATGTATACCAATTTTCGTGCATGTTGATGAAACATGCTGGGGGGGCTGCTCTTTAAAGGGCGTGGCCAAGTCATTTGACTGGTAACAAATGTGTGAAGTGTCATGCTGATGCGATCAAGTACACTGAAGTTAAAGCCACTTCCTTGTTTTGGCAAAACATCGATATTGCCATCCGGACAACGTTGTTTGACGATAGGTCATGGTATCCATAATATAGGATCACCAAGGTCTTGAGGCTTTTATGACCAGATTTGTTTTAGATATGGTCAATGTGCTGGGTGGCGCTATGACTATCACAGAATATTGTCATGTAGATGTGTTCAGGGTGGGACTGATATGAAACATGTGAAGTTTGGTGCAGATCGGACCATTTATGCTAAAGTTATAGCAATTTCATGTTGGCGAGATGGAGAGAGTCATGGCGAGACATCAAAATTCGACGCCATGCCATGGCCACGCCCTTTAGCGATAGCAAATATTTTTTAATAGCTTTTGATCACAAAGTAGTCTAGATGTTACACAGCAAGTCTTTCTGATTAAACCTGTAGGAGTAGTTAAAATACAACATGTGGAAAACGCCAAAAATGACCACAAAATTCAAAATAGCCGACTTCCTGTTGGGTTTAGGCTATAGGTTCACCAGAAGTTTTTGTGTGTCTGGGCATGATCTATGTGCGTACTGATTTTCATGCATGTTGGTGAAAAATACTGGTAACGGTGGTGTTTAGAGGGCATCAAGCCATTTGGCCACGCCTATCAACAAAAACCATATGACATGTACATTTTCACCAAGACTGACGTGTGCCAAATTTGGTGAGTTTTTGAATATGTTTAAGCCCCCAAAAATGCTAATCATTTTTGGGGTAATCTAAGCAAAAACAATAGGGTGCTCGGGCTTTAATAAATACACTATATTGACAAAAGTATCAGCAAATCATTGAATTCAGGTGTTCCAATCACTTCCATGGCCACAGGTATATAAAATCAAACACCTAGGCATGCAGACTGCTTCTACAATAAGTCCATTCATGAAATTTCCTCACTACTAAATATTCCACTGTCAACTGTTAGTGATATTATAACAAAGTGGAAGCGATTGGGAACAACAGCAACTCAGCCACGCGCAGTGTGCAGAAGTCGCCAACTTTCTGCAGAGTCAATAGCTACAGACTTCCAAACTTTGTGTGGCCTTCAAATTAGCTCAAGAACAGTGTGTAGATAGCTTCATGGACTGGGTTTCCATGGCTGAGCAGCTGCATCCAAGCCTTACATTACCAAGTGCAATGCAAAGCGTTGGCTGCAGTGGTGTAAAGCACGCCACCACTGGACTCTGGAGCAGTGAAGACGTGATCTCTGGAGTGACGAATCACGCTTCTCTGTCTGGCAAGCCGATGGACGAGTCTGGGTTTGGCGGTTGCCAGGTGAACGGTACTTGTCTGACTGCATTGTGCCAAGTGTAAAGTATGGTGGAGGGGGGATTATGGTGTGGGGTTGTTTTTCAGGGGTTGGGCTTGGCCCCTTAGTTCCAGTGAAAGGAACTCTTAATGCTTCAGCATACCAAGACATTTTGGACAATTTCATGCTCCCAACTTTGTGGGAACAGTTTGGGGATGGCCCCTTCCTGTTCCAACATGACTGCGCACCAGTGCACAAAGCAAGGTCCATAAAGACATAGATGAGCAAGTTTGGTGTGGAGGAACTTGACTGGCCTGAACAGAGTCCTGACCTCAACCTGATAGAACATCTTTGGGATGAATTAGATCAGAGACTGCAAGCCAGGCCTTTTCGTCCTACATCAGTGCCTGACCTCAGAAATGCACTTCTGGAGGAATGGTCAAAAATTCCCATAAACACACCTTGTGGAAAGCCTTTCCAGAAGAGTTGAAGCTGCAAAGGGTGGGCCAACTCCATATTAATCCCTACAGATTAAGAATGGGATGTCATTAAAGTTCATGTGCATATAAAGGCAGATGTCCTGATACTTTTGGCAATATAGTGTAAGTAAAGGAGCAAAGTATTAACAAGAAGAAGTAAAACAGTAAGAACAATCTAATCAAGAAATAGACTAAACAGTTGAGTTTACACCATTTCTCACAGAAAATATTGATTTTACACACAATTGTTATTGAACACAGTATTTGCACAGTTGGTATACATTGGTATTGAAATGGATTTGCCAGTTTTGGTGAGTGTGGTCTATTGGGAGCAGTCTGGTTGTAAAGTCTGACAGCAGGAAGGAAGGACCTGCAATGTTACTCCTTTTCACACTTCGGATGAAGGAGTCTGTTGTTGAAGGAGATGCCCACTACTGTCAGAGTGTCCTGCACTGGGTGGGACATGTTCTCCATCATGGATAATAGCTTAGCCATCATTCTCCTTTTTCCCACCATCTCCACTGTGTTGAGGGGCATCCCAGGACAGAGCTGGCCTTCTTGATCAGTTCAGTTTGTTCAGTCTCTTCCTGTCAGCAGTCAAATAGCTGCTCCCCCAGCAGATCACTGCATAGAAGATGGCTGATGCTGCCCACAGAATCAAACAAGATCCCCAGGAGTGCTCTCTGCTGATACAGTCTACTCTGACCTTTCTTATACAGTGAGTTTGTATTGTCTGTCAAGTCCAGTTGAACACCCAGGTACTTGTAAGATTTCACCATGTCAGTGTCACTGGTTTAGTGGGAGAGTGTTTGCACCATTAGCTCATTAGCTTTTTCCCTGCACTGATCTAGATGTGGTTCCACTGGCACTAGTCCACAAAGATTAATAAATTAACCTTCTACCTTGTATGTGTTTCTGTGGTGATAAGTCCGAGAGAAAGGTGGTGTGGCTATGTGGAATATCTCTGGGAAGTCAGTGAATGTTCAGATGTTTGTCTTCAGTACCCCTCCACTTTGCGTCGCGGTCCTGCATCACCATGTTGGGATTTATTTCACAATAATGACATGCTCACTGTACGTTATTTCTTACTTACCACGTTCAAAATGTCAGATGCCTTAGGCACTTGCTAGTACTACACTATTATATTTAGGTGGGTATAAAATCAAGACTTAGATTTACAAATGTCTTTTAAAGGGGCAGTATGTAAGTTTTATAGGGATTTATTGGCAGAATATGGCAGAAATGGACTGTAAATATGTTTTAGTGTATAATCACCTTAAAATAAGAATTGTTGTGTTTTCATTACCATAGAATGAGCAATTTATATCTACAGATATATCCACTGTTACATACATCCATCATTTAAATCTGGTCATTTGTTAGTTTGTCTGTGAAAATCAGTAAAATGAAAACAATGAGCCTGTATGACTGTGACTATATGTGCCTTAGATAGTTATGCCAACAGGACATCATCAGAGTTTTATCATCATATCGTTTTCTCACTGGATGAAGGGTAAGACTAATGTGACCTTACAATTTACTTTTCTGTCTAGGCCATGTTTGAGCTTGTTACCTCAGAGGCATCCTACTACAAGAGTTTGGAGATTTTGGAGACTCACTTCCTGCATAACCCTGTTTTAATCAGCACTCTCAGCCAATCGACATGCATTTTCTGTTCTCCAACATCGAGGAAGTCATGAAAGCCAGTGAAAGGTAGGACAAGGTCTTGGTTAGCACAAATCAGTTCATGAAAGTCTGATCATATATCTCATCTCTGAAGTTCTAGTCCAGCAAACAAGCTTTTCATTTCCCTGGGTAATTGTATCCTTATATTTTCAGGTTCCTGATGGATCTTGAGCACCGAATTGAGAAGTCTATTTTGATTTCTGATGTGTGTGATATTGTTTACTACCATGCTGTGGAACACTTCAGTGTCTTCATCAAATACGTCATTAACCAGGTGTACCAGGAGAAGAACTACAGGCGTATTTTGTGAGTACCAATTATATGAATACATCTGTTACAATGTAGACTATGCTGTCTTTACACATTAGTAGTTAATTGTGGAGTGGTATAGAAGTAGCCATTTTAGCTATTTCTTGTTGAAGCAAACGTGACAGTTTATCAAAATGTAGTGTGATATATATATATATATATATATATATATACACACATATATATATATATATTTTTTTTTTGTCTTGAGAAGGCCTGTGCTTAGAACAATATTGTGGCCTGCTTGACTGACTACTTATGATAAATACATGTTTGGAGAGAACTGTGAGAAAGAACAATATGTGTCATCCCTCGTACATAGCTGTGTTTTTTATGTCTGTGAATGTTGGCAGCCCATGTCTTTTCAGCAGAGAACAGGTTTGTTTTTGATTATGACAAATGTGATGTGCAGGGTGTGGCTGAATATAATAAGTCCCTCTTCGTCAACTACATACCTGAGTGAGATAGAGAGACGTTCCCACGCGCTGCAGAGGGTAGGTCCCTTCAATAAGTGGGACCTCTGCCAGCTACTAGAAAAACCTCTAAGGCCTGTTGGTTGTTCCAAAATTAAACATGAGATGTGTACTGAAAATCCTGAGGCCTGACTAGTTTCTGAACTAATATTTTCGATATGTAGCACCAAGAAAGTCAATTTATTAGATGTGGTTGGTCATCTGTTATGTAGATGTTAATGACATAATGCAAAATCTATTCAGAAGGTTTGGTGTAACAGTCTGATCACACTAATAAGGGGTGCCAAGTCTAATTACTTGTCACATTCAATCACATCAGTGGCTGAGCCTCAGTGTAGAAATGTTAGTTATATCATCTTGAAAAGAATGTGATAAAACTGTGCAAAATCACAGTGACTAATTATTTAATAATCTGGAGAAAAGGAGCTGCTTTCCTTTTCTGTCTCAGTTGTAAACCATATTTATGTAGGCTGGTAGATCCTTAAGAGGTTTTCACCTCCATTCATTCCAGAACAGATTATTTCTAGGCTACATATCATAAAACAAAGGCGATTTGCTCTCTAGTATTTTATTTATAGCTTTTTCAGAGGAAAGAGAACACTGAGGTAGTCAACAGACAGGAACATTATTTGCCCCTTCCCACCCTTCCCTTCACATATGAGGAAGTGAATTAAAAAAATACGAATGGTGTACTCTACTCCACAGGTTTCGGTGGTCATCCACTTACGCAATTTAAGTTTTAATAAATATGCTGGAGCAAGTATATAACTGTAAATAAAAGCCTTTTAGGTGTCATGTGGGTCCCATTGGTACTGTAATATCATGAAATATCATCAAGAAAGGGTTGCCCCATCTGTTTAAACCTCTTTGCTTTCCCATATTGAATTTTCTCCATATATGAAGTACTAGAGAACTTTATAAGCCAGGTTTCAAAGCAAGGAGCTATCTCTTTATTCCAGACCTTAAGAATGATGTGCTTTGCAATAACCATTCCATCCTTTACTTTTCAAATGAAAAAAACACAGAAATTAAATATAAAATGCCTCCATATAGCTCATCTGGTGTAATCCAAGTCTCCTAAAGTCCCAATGTGCCAAGTTGACTTGAAAGAGCATGTTTTTAGGCTGAATCCTCACTGTAGAGCCATAGCTTGGAGCCACGTTCACAAGCACACTGTCTGAACTGAGTGTGTGCGGTGTGACGGTGTGCAAACAGCATGTCAGGGATTTAGGAGACTTGGATTATGCCAGATGAGCAGTATGGAGGCATTTTATATTTTTTCTACATTTGAAAACTGGTCACCATTCACTTCCATTGTTTGGGAGATTCAGCAATATTGTTTTCTTGTGAAACTCCAGCAGTGTTTTGCGGTTTAACAAAATAAACCCGGCCCTCAACTGGCATGTGGGTGAGTAGATAATGACTGAATTTTCATTTTTGGGTGAACTGTCCCTTTAAGTTTATACAGTTAGGTGAACTCAGGACGCTTGGTTAGAACACGGTTTGTTATTCAATGCATCTTAAAGAGACTATATCAAAAACACGATTAAAAATTTTGTATGCATCTAGATAAGACAGCTTGCACTATACTATACTATACTACAACTGTATATGAGACTAGACTACACTTATTCACCTTATTGGGGTGGCATTGCAGTAGTTGCTTCACCATCTATTGCCTGGGAGAGATCTGCACTCTACTGAGTGACCTCTTCTAGTTTTAAATTATGAGTGAGTGAGGAATTTTATGTCCATATACATCGGCACCATTATTGGCCTAATCTTTCCATTTTATCCTCAATTGCAAAGCACTTTGTTCAGTCTGTTTCAATATAAGTGCTATAAATGAACTATTCATCATCTGTCTGATGTTAAATAATGAGATATCACAGCTTATGTTGGTTTACAAGTACATGTGATACAGGTGTTGTGCAGCCAAGTCTAGTGGCTATGTGTAATGACAGCTGTTGTGATGTTGGAGAACCTCTCCAATGTGACAGAATCTTAGAAGATATACATGCTTTTTGACACATTTTGTAAGTGGTGGAGCGGGTTGTATCATCATGCAAATAATTGATTCAGAACTTATGTCGATTTATGGCTAGCTAGGAGTGGAAATAAGGCTTATGCACGTTTGGGCAGTTCCAAAATGATTGAGGTTTATGAAACAGAACCAACCAGGTGCACATGCAGCTTCATAATTCCGATAGATATTAATCTGATAATCTGATATTTAATTCAATTGGAAGAATTTCATTATCCCAATTTTAAAAAATATATGCAGGAGAGCACACGCATGCACAGGTAAGGAAAATTAAACTTACACTTAAAATGAGAAAAAAAAAAAGACAAAACATGAAAATAAGGGAAAAAAACATGTTTTGCATCTTTTAAATTATTAATGATTAATCACTTGTTAGCATTTTCAACTATTGGTTAAGCAACAAAATTTGCAACCCTAGTTCGGAGAGTTGATGGTGACAACATTTAAAAGTAACTAATACTCAGGGCAGTTTTAGCGATTAATACTTTTTTACTTTTACTTAAGTGTATTTCTAACACCAGAACCTCTACTTGTGATTAAATAATATTTTAGCAATGTAACAGTACTTGTACTGAAGTACAGATTTTCAGTACTCTTCTCACCACTGTATGTTCCCTCTCTACCATGAGCACACACACTGTAGTTTTTGACTCAATCGCACATTCACCATCCTGTTGCTGGAAATATGTATTCAAAGCACCAAATTTTATTATAGTAATCCACTGCTGAAAATAATCCCCAACAAATTCAGCCCTCACTTCTAACATCTACTGAAGTCTATGATGGCTCAGACTGAACAAAAAAAAGTATTGTGAGAAGGACTAACACATTGTTGGCTTTGGTCTCTTCATGGGATGTGCTGAAAAGTTAAATATCATCGTTAAATCAATGAATCCTTAACACAGGATAGTTCACCCAAAAATGAAAATTGAGTCAATATCTACTCACCCTCATGCCGATTGAAAGTCAGGTTTAGTTTTTTTTGTCCACAAAACACTGCTGGAGTTTCACAAGAAAACAGTGTTGCAGAATCTCCCAAACAATGGAAGTGAATGGTGACCAGTTTTCAAATGTAGAAAAAATATAAAATGCCTCCATACTGCTCATCTGGCATAATCCAAGTCTCCTAAATCCCTGACATGCTGTTTGCACACCGTCACACCGCACATACTCAGTTCAGAGAGTGTGCTTGTGAACGTGGCTCCAAGCTATGGCTCTACAAATCAAATCAAATCAAATCAAATTTTATTTATATAGCGCCAATTCACAACAAAGTTGTCACAAGACACTTTACATATAGAGTAGGTCTAGACCACACTCAATAGTTTTAAATACAGTGAGGATTCAGGCTAAAAACATGCTCTTTCAAGTCATCTTGGCATGTTGGGACTTTAGGAGACTTGGATTACACCAGATGAGCTATATGGAGGCATTTTATATTTAATTTCTGTGTTTTTTTTCATTTGAAAAGTTGGTCACCATTCATTTCCATTGTTTGAGAGATTCTGCAACACTGTTTTCCTGTGAAACTCCAGCAGTGTTTTATGGAATAAAAAACTAAACTGACCCTCAAACAGCATGAGGATGAGTAAATACTGACTGAATTTTCGTTTTTGGGTGAACTATCCCTTTAATGACATGTAACAGTGTCTTTTTGTCGCTTCTTCTGTCTCTCATCACTGCATTGAAGAGAAAAGAGAAAGTGAGTCTGGGTGCGTGCGTGCGTACATGTGTCTGATGTACCTGTAAGATCAGTTAAGCATTGTGTTATCTTAACATGACTGTGTATGCAGAGAGGGAAACCAGGCGTTTCGAGAGGCCATGGCTGCACTGGAGAACCATCCGCGTGTCAGGGGCCTTTCCTTCACTTCATTCCTCATCCTTCCTTTCCAAAGAATCACAAGGCTCAAGCTGCTAGTACAAGTAAGTGTGCCAACATGAGTTAAAACTAAATACATAGACATAAACTTCTGCAGCGTTTGATGTATTTTGAACTTTTGTCAAAGTTGCAGTAATAAATTCAGGTCCCCATTTATATTTTAACAATACTGAAAATATAGTCTAAATTAATTTATATCTCATTTATGAAGTTTTAACAAGTGTATGTTTTCAATAAAATGTCAAGATAATATAGGGTGATGCAGAAATAGCAGTAAAAATGGTCAAGAATGTTAATTCATGCACACATACATTTATGCAGATTTTAGTGATAAGGCTTATTGTGACTTGGGTCATGATGGTTTGTCACTTTTAAAAAGTGGGTCTCAGCAAAAAATTTTGGGAAACTCTGCACTAGAGAATAGTGCAACTTACTTCTTACACTTAACCAAGCCAAAAGATTATGCATTGTACTTACTGTTGTTTGATGTGAGCAGTTAAGAACTATACAAGCTGCTTTGTTCTGAGCTACATGTAACCTGTTGTGTTGGACCAATCACTGAGCAGTAATTTAACTGTTATAACACTAATGTTTGCACTAATCATTTGGTCAAACAGCCAGGCACAAATTTCCTACAGTGTTTTACAGCAGCCATGCCTCTGCCCATTTTTTACCACCATCTGATCAATTTGGCTTTTCAAGGACATTTTATCATCAACAATAATACCTAATAACTTTGCATCTGTTACTTGTTCAGTATTTTATCTCCTATAGTGAAGTGCAAAGTTGGCTGTTTCCTGTTGGTGAGATAACTTTTGATCCATGTAGCAGCAGAAGCTTCAAAGCCATGACACCATGACAATAACAACTTGTGATCAAGTATTACAAATGCCGCACTGAAAGCTAACAATACAGCACAAACAACTTTTTCCTCATCAATTTCTTTCATCCAGTCATCAGTCATCTGAGTTAATGCCATAGTTATAGAGTGCCTGAGAGGTTTGGCCTCTTTTTGTTGGTTTTATTTGACTTTCTTTCTCTACACAGAATATCCTGAAAAAAGCAGAGGAAAATTCAGAGAGGGAAGCAAATGCTATAAAAGCACATCAGCAACTGGAACAGGTGAGCACTAGTGAGGGGGAGGGCCTAGGTTGGGCTCATAAGGGCACTGAGGCAGTTGTAAGGATGGTGCTGAAACGATGCTATGACTCTTTTTGTTACATTTAATAACGTACCGCATTGCCAAACCAGGTAACTACAAACACACACCCCTAGTATATTTGTATCATCGGCAGGATATTTTACATTGATTGTTGAGATGAAATAATTGTTGCCATCACAACTTTCTAAGGTTATAAAACAAACATTTGTGCAGTGTTTTGGTGTCCCACAGTCTCTCTGGCTTATATGTCATCCTCTCACCAGTGTCTGATGCAACTTAAGTCAAATAAATTCAACTCTTGCCCCTTTTTGATGATGTTGATTTCAGTCCGAGGGCCTTCTAATAATTTCCAGCGTTACTGATTGTGAAGGAGTTTTTGAGTTTGACAGAAATGTATGTCCCCAGACAGAGTACACTGTTAAGCAAAGTTTATAACAAACTGTGTTGACCTCTCCCTAATTAACGCCAGGACAGAATATGCTTCCACTAACACTAACTAAAGTAGTAGGAAAAATAAGGAGCAAAACAGATGCTGATTATAATCCAGACCCTTTAAAACAACATATATGCTTTGTTATTTTGTTTTGCTTTGGTTGGGAATAAAGAGAGTGAGGGATCATTGTGTGACCAGCTCGAGCTGAATGAGGCCATCCAGTGCTGCCAGTGCTTCAGACAACCAGCTGTTTGTGGACAGTTCCCTCATCCTCTAATTCTAAATGTGGTGTATTGCTGCTTCTATGATTGTTGCCAGTTGGATTTAGAAATGATTCATAGTTGTGCATCTGACTGGAGTTGTATATTACCTGACATTGTGAGACTGTAAGGAAGGAGATATATTGTTTTTTTCATCTGATTTTAGGAAAACTCTCATAATACAGTATTTCAGCAATAAAGTCATATGATTGGTAACCATACCATGATTTTGCACCATGTCCAGCTCAGTTAATCTGTTTGAAAGGTGAGACAGACACAGGATTAACAAGAAATTGTATTGGTTAGAATTGGTTTATGAAAGCATATGTAACATGAGGCCACAATCACTGTGTAATTGCCAAAAGTAAATTGTATAAGTGAAGTCTGCCACTCATATTAAAGCAGGTTTTATACACCTTGCTGCTTGGCCAGATTTGTGACAAAAGCAGATTAGTGTTAGGTGAGGGAGACAGATTACAACCAAAAAAAAAAAAAAAAAAAACCACTCTATGGCAGCATCACACCATAGCAAGATAACTCTTAACTGGTTACATCAAGCCCAAGCTCCAGTGTATTGTGTGTGTAGTGTGTTCCCAGAGTTCCAAGTGGTTAACTCAGATTTTACTGAAATAAACAATAAATGAGAATGCAGCCAATGGAATTTCTCTAATATGAAAGCCTTTTTTTTCACTTTTTTTTAATATTGAAAAATATATATATATTTGTATACATCCTATTAACACTGAGAGCTAAACATAAGACATGGAGAGGCAGAGTAAACAGATCAATATGACGTTCTAAGGTTATAGACTGATGCTGTATTTTTGTGTCTTCCTCAGATTGTGAAAGAATGTAATGAAGGTGTGCGTAAAATGAGTCGCACTGAGGAACTTATCAGCATTGAGAAAACACTGGAGTTTAAATCCAAGGTAAACTAAGTTTTATTATCTTGCATTTTCTGTTGTAATGAAGTCACACTTCTGTTTTCCTAATGACACATTGCTGTTTTATATATTATTTTTAATGTGGCACCCAGATTTTTTCTTTGCCTTCATGTATTTCATAATAAAAGTCCTTGCTGATGTGGCTGTAACAAAGCGGGATGAGAGCGTCAGGACAATCTTTTACTAAATGTCAAGGAGTGCAATGTAAAAATGGTGCTATAGATTAGGGGATGTCTCTAGACTTTTACTGTGTGCCAGTTTAGAGACCACCCTCTTTGAGGCTGAATTCAACATAAGTAAAGTCTGTCCCATTCCAAGGTTTAATAAATATAGCAGAAAAAGAAAAAGAAAAGAAAAGAAAAAGAAATATGGCTCTCTTTGCCCTGTTTTGGACATGTGTTTTATCCCTTACAGCAGTGGTTCCCAAACTGGGGATTGTGGGGCTGGTGGGCACAAACTTTTTTCAGCTTCTGACACAGGGACTTGCCAGAAAAAGTTTGGGAACCACTGGCTTGCAGCCATCTCTATCCCACAATGCCAGCCATGGTTATTTAAGGTTGTGAAGATGAGTAGCATCTCATGATCACATGATATTTCCCTGGTGTTTGCATTCAAATGATTATTAGTCAGTGGTAAATACGTTACATCAATAAGACCAATTGAAGATGCTACTGCAAGGTGTAAAGAATAGAAACAGATGAATGAGCAGAGTTTATATAAACTACTGTTACTTAGATTGCTTTTAAAAGCAGCTTGGACATATTGTTTATCAGTACATAGGGTCTATATATGGAAGACAAAGCATGGTTGCAATATACTAATGTTCACAAGTTCATTATCTCCTTATCTCAGACATAAAGTGTGTTTTTTCTTGTGTTGAAGGAGAAATATGTAATGTATTTATAATACTAAGTCATGAAATGACCATGATACGTCATCAGAGACTAAGGAAACTGGCTGTCGTGTTGTTGTCTGAGAAGTCAGTGTTTCATCGCAGCACATGTGTTCTTCTTGGAAATTTCCAGTCCAGTCTGGAACGTCTCTTTTTGTTCACCCATTTCACATTCATTAGAGTTAAAATGAATACTGTATGTTTGCTGAATAAGTTAGTGTCTGTTTATGAGTTGTAAGAAATTATTAATAAACTTTTAGGAGTATATGTTTATAACTATTAAATTAAGCAATATGTTAAGAGAGTCTGGTAGGCAGTGAGGCAGAGTGTGTATTTTTGGAGCAGTGAGATTTTGTTTTTGGGATAACAGGCTTAGCTTCAAATTGACAGACAACTGACAGTTACAAACTGCTGATCAAGGATGCTTCAACACATAGAGTGAAAGGGGGAGACAGCCAGTTGGTCCCTAGAAACCAGCTTGGGTGGGACAGGCTGTGGCAGAGTGACCCCAACTGGCTCCACGGCCAAGGCCATGACCTTTGGGAAATCCTGGCAAACAGAAGTTGATGGTGGACTCCCAGCAACAGCTCATGAGCTGGAAACTTATGAGAAGTTGTCATTGTTGTCCCTTGGCAGTGGCAAGATGCCAACCAAGTCTGCTGGGGGAGTCAGAGATGGATCTCGCTCTCTCTGGAGCTGGTGCGAGGGCTTCGTCTTCTAAGGGGAAGTTAGGGTCGAAGGCAGCAAGAATGAGGCTGGGGCACAGTGTGCATAGTAAAGCTTCCATTTATGAAGGTAATTCAGTGGACTAATTCACTGCTTGCTTGAAGGGATAGTTTACCCAAAAATGAGGGTCAGGTTTATTTTATTAGTCCACAAAACACTGCTGGAGTTTCACAGGAAAACAGTGTTGCAGAATCTCCCAAACAGTGGACATGAATGGTGACCAGTTTTCACATGTAAAAAAAAACAACTGGAGAAAACATAAAATGCCTCCATATTGCTCATATGGCATAATCAAAGTCACACACACCCAGTTCAGACTCCAGTTCAGGCTCAAAGCTAAGGATCTACAGTGAAGATTCAGGCTAAAAACATGCTGTAAATAACATTTTTTCAGTCAACTTGGCATGTTGGGGCTTCAGGAGACTTGGATTACACCAGACAAGCAGTATGGAGGCATTTTATGTTTTTATTCTGTTGTTTGTTTACATTTGAAAACTGGTCACCATTCACTTCCATTGTTGGGAGATTCTGCAATGCTGTTTTCCAGTGAAACTCCAGCAGTGTTTTGTGGGCTATAAAAGTAAACAAGACTTTCATTTGGCATGAGGGTGAGTGGATAATGACTGAATTTTCATTTTTGGGTGAACTATCCCTTTAAGAAAATTGGATGTAGGGGCAGTGGGATGTTTCTTTATATACTGTGTCACACAAATTGGTAGCGATGTTGTGATGGATAGCCTAAGAATATGCAAATTATCAGTGGGCAAGTACATGTGTGTGATTAGCAAGAGCTGTTATCCATAGAGTTCAGAGGAGGGCGGACCCTGTGTGAGATAGAACATGGAGAGACAGTTTGTTAGCTTGCAGAAAATGGCTGTCTCACCATATAGTAAAAGAAAAAAACACTCAAATGAAATAAATTGAACCTGTGGCACTGGTTGTGGTACACCAAAACCCAGGTTAGCAAAGTGAAAGATAAAACTGAAAATATATGGTGGCCATAGATTACCAACACCAGATACTTCCAAGGTCAAAGTTGAATGCATTGTCATGCTAGAATGGCAACCTGTGCATAACCGTGCGTTCACACCAAAAGCGGCAAAAGCGGCAAGGACGCCAGAAGTTAATACATTTTCAATGAGAGCCCGGCATCCTGAGCGGCTAAAGCGTCAGCCGACATGAGCCGCGCGTCCAGGGCGTCCAAAGCGGCTAAAGCGTCCAAAGCGGCACCAGATGAGAAGTTGAGCCTCGGTTAACTTTATGGTAATTAGCTATGACGTGGTTCAGCGGCAACCGGTGGCAACCAATCAGAGTAGAGGTGTCCTTCAATCGAGCGGGCCCCAAAGAACAACGCATGTAAATTTGGTTCCTAGAACACACTTGTTCCGTCATGGATGCCGAGAAGCTGATAACCTGTGTTCGGGCTCATCCCATCCTCTATAATGTTCGCCTTTTTGGCTATCGGAACCAAAATTTAAAAAAATGTTGCTTGGGATCATGTCGCGGAGGTGGTTGGTTGGTCTGGAGAGTTTAAAAAAATGTGTAGTAATAACAGAAAAATAGCGGAGTGAAGTGCAGTCTGTGGCAAAGACGTAGCCTAGCATACAAGCCTTTCTTGCTTCATCTGAATGAGATGACACACTGCACAACAAAGCATTTTATCAGCAGGATTTGAAAACTAACTGCCATTTAAATAGAGCAAAAATATCTTGATGTGTGCAGTGAAAAGTCGCGGCAAACGTCATCTATTGACGGATCATCGGTACGATTAAATATATCTCGTTTAGTGTCAAGGGCTTGTTGAAAACTTAATTCAGTTAAATGTAGCTTAATTATTCATTTAAAACAGTTTATCACACACACACACGGGTGCAAATGCGCGCTCCTTACCACGTCTGCAACATCTCTGTGCGCAATTATGCATGTGGTGTTGTCTGCTTGTCTTTTGTTTGGTGTCATACAAGTTCATCAGGACTTCGTTCCCTCCTTGCGCAGCGTTTTATGCATTTTTGTGATAAACATATAAACTCAAAATATATGAAATCATGCATTCAAAATGTGTTGAAACGCACCGGCTCTTGCATCTTAATTGTGAGAAAATTAACAGAATGCAGACGCACGTTCTGCTCATTACAATCATCAGTGTGCATAGTTTGTGAATTTATGTTGAGTTTGTGTGTGCATTGAGTTTTATTTGTCAGTGTTGGGCAACTTGGAAAATGATGTGAAGTTGTTCCACATTAAATGAAGCCGGTTCATCAAGCTAGCAAATGAACTGTGCCTGGATTGATTGTACCGGGCCAAACGGGACGTTTTGGCTGATAGTGCGCGGAGATTCTTGTGTTTCTTCTATGAACAAAGACATCACAAGAGACAGCAACTGCCGTGCAATGTAGTGTTGTCACGATACCAACATTTTGGTATCGATACTGGTACCAACATGTATTTCGATACTTTTCGATACTTTTCAATACTTTTCCAAATAAAAACAGAACACAAAAAAATGTCATTATTATTATTATTATTATTATTAACCTAAAAAATATTTTCATTAGATTAGGGCTGACTTTCAATAGTCGAATATTCGACGATTCGATTCGGAGAGGTCTGATTCGACTATGAACCTCGCAGTCGAATCGTCGGAAAATGTTGTTATGTTGTTATGTCGACTATATGGGGGTCGACTATTCGTCGACTACGGCAAAATCTGACGAATCAGATTCGACTATGAAAATCCTTAGTCAAAAACAGCCCTACATTAGATACAGCCTGTCTTAAGTAGGACCAATGTCTTTAAATGGTATGCTACTATGCTGTAGTCTTTATAACATATTAAATGGCTAAATGTGTATGTAAAAGTTTGTTACTTCATAAAGATCATGCATGTGTGCATTTACATCTCTGGAAAAAAAATTAAGGGACCACTTCAAATTTATCGTAAATCAGCACGTCTGCATGTATGGCAAAAAGTTTAAAAATCACTGTGAGAATATAAATATAATATAATATAATAATATAAAGTAAAATAATATAAATAGTCTATTTAAACCAGAGAAAGTGGTAGCTAATTGCAATGCAGCTTTAATTTTTTTCCAGAGCTACTTTTGTGGAGAGTGAAGGGGGCTAGCGTTGCTTGCTTTTAGCACTGAATGTGGCTTTTTTCATGGGTATATAAGTTATTACCTGTCATTCTCTGAACTCCTTATGCAGGTCTGGGTGCTTGTCCTTCAAGTGTTTTGTCCAAGTTGGAAGTGTTTCCACCCTTGGCCAGACATGTTTTGTAACACCGTTTGCACAGTGGTGCTTCGGTGTTAATGGCGTCACCGTGCTCATTTGTTTTAAAGCCGAAGTAATTCCATATAGCACTTTGCGCACCTGGTTTATCTACGAGTTGCGGCGTGGTAAAGGTTGCAGCAGCTGCCATTCTCTCCCTGCTCCTGTCTCTCACTCTCTTGCTCTCCTTTATCTCTCTCTGTCGCCAGATCCCTGCTCCGTTTGCTGCTCCACGCTGCTCGCCCACTCGCTCGCTGGCCTGCTCGCTCCGGTTTGCTCGCCTCGGCACAAATTACAATGCGGTGACGTCACGCGGCGACGTTAAAAAAAAAAAAGTACCGGTCTCATTCAAGCGCAGTATAGTACCATTTAAAATGTGTCAGTACCCCGGTACCAATTTAGTACCGGTATACCGAACAAGCCTAGTGCAATGTTGACGCCGTCTTTTCTTTTCTCTATTGCAAAGTTTGAAGCTGTATTCTGAGTTTATTGCCATCCTTGCTTTTTTGTTTCTGCCATATTTTTAGTATATTTCAAAGTTGTAAAAGTTTGATGTTCCTGTGGTGGATAAATCATAATGCCCTTTGTTAATTGCTTCCTGCTCAATACTGCATGTCAATCCGCTCGTCGGATTTTGATTTCTGTTCATGCGCTGCGATTTTTTTTTCCCTGTATTTAATGACCACACAAAACCTCCTATGGAACTAGGCATGCTTTAAACTGAAGGTGAACAACAGCAAGCAGCACTATGCCGCTGTCAAGAAGTCAGCTTCCAAAGCGGCAAAAATATTTTGCCGCTTTGGAAGCTGTCCTGTTTCTCGCGCAGCCTCGGGTGTCCTTGCCGCTTTTGGTGTGAACGCACAGTAAGGCCAATGACAGAGCAGACACACTTCAGCATCGGTTCCCAACCTGGGGTCTGGGCCCCCCTTAGGGGAGTGCCAGAAATCACAGGGTCTCCCCAAGACTTTGTCTGCTCTGAGGTCCTAAAAATCAGATTTGCTTAATTTCATAGTTTGTTTCAGGGTTTGTACACCTTTTTCAAAGTCGAATTAAAGCATTTTTCAAGGTTCATTTTCAAGCTTTTTCAGCACCTTACAGGTAGTAATTGACATATTAATGTACAAAATGATCATTTTACCTCTTCATCACATTAAATCAGATGTTATTGTACTATTATCAACCAAAATAATGTGTTGTGATAGAAAGTTTAATGTTTCAAAATGGGTCACTTGTCTGTAAGTAGACTTGGCTTCTTATAAGGGTAGCAAATTTTGTGCATTTTCCTGAACCGATAGTTGAAAATATTAACAGTTGATTACTTGATTATTCATTCATAATATTTCTTTCCTCATTCTTCCTAATCCAATAAATGCCTCTGCCAGACAAAACAATGTCAAAAGAGGCGCAGTTAATGCCATTTCTAGACTATTGATTAATTATCAATTAATACATGTTTAATCTCTTGAATTCTTATTCGGCAATTAATTGATAAATGATAAATTATCTAAAAAGTTAACTATATAATTCAGTCATGCAGCAATTTATTCTGAAAGTAATGTGATTACAATTTCAAGCAGTTTCAAACACTTTATCCAAAACCCAAGCACTTTTCAAACCTTGAAAACATCAAAATTCAAGTGTTTTCAATGATTTAAAGCACTAGTAGAAGTGGGTGGGGCTCCAAGGAAAAACGGTTGGGAACCACTGCACTACAGGAAGTGTTGTCAAGACATCAAAAGGTGTTTAAAGACGTTGAAAGCCCTCACAGAACAGATTCATGTAGCCAATGATATCACACCTTAAGCCATAAGCCGAGGTCAGTAACTTTTGCTAGTAAAGTAGAATGAGAAATTCTGGATAATTTTTTTTTACCTAATATTGGATAAACACTGAACACCCTCTGCGGTTGGTGTGTCAAAAAGCAACAGTGAACACAAAGGCTGTGCAAATAGCTCAGCAGCATGCCACAAAGGTCCATCAATCACAGCCAAGCCGCATGGAGAGGCTGACAAAAATTTACATGTGGTAGCCTCACATAGAAAGCAAAGTAACATCATGCACCGCATGCCAAGACCACAGAAAACCACCTGCTAGTGCAGCACTGCATCCATGGGAGTGGCATGAAAAGCCAAGGAGGAATGTCCGCATAGATTATGCAGATCCTTTGATAGGAAGCATTTTCAGAGTGATTGAATCCTTCAAATGGCTAATGAAGAAGAGCACAGGCAACACTGGGACAAAGTTAAAGAGCACTTTGTTAAGCTATCCCACACTCCACAGTCAGCAACTGAACTATGACAAGTTGAGTTGATTATAGGTGAGAAGCTGAGGACCAAAATGGATACTGGGACTAATACGGGACATCTCAGGAAAAGTTTCCGTTACAGTGTTTCTGGTAAATGGTAGAGTTGTGAGGAGATGCAGCTCAAGGACAAGGACATAATAACTCCACCAGCAACAAGCGTAGTGGCACAGGACGTAGGTATGACATGAGCAGAGGACAATGTTCTGCATATTGTGAAACGTACAAAGGGAGGCAGTGCAAATGGTGGTACCCAACTAAAGAGACCACCAGCCCATATAAAGGATTTTTTGAGGTAAAGGACACATTGTCAAGGACAGAAATGAACGTTTACTTTCTTTAATTAGTGTAGTAATCAACCACAACTTAACCACGTATAAGCCAGAGACTGAAATAGAAATTGTGTTCAAATGCTTTGGGGAAAAAAGGTACTCGGGTACCCTGGTAGCCCAGGGTGACTTAAGGCACATGCCACATACCCACAACATACCCTCTTCGATTCTAGCCAGGGGCCTTTGATACATGTAATACCTATGTCTCTCTCCTCCTTTGCATCCTGTTTGCTATCATCTGTCCAATAAAAGCTAAAATGCCAAAAAAAAAAAAAAAAAAATCAAGCAATGTGAAAATTCATGTTGTGTTACTACTGTATGACTGCACATTTTGGTAGAGAGCAAAAAAAAATAATTACAACTAAGCTGAAGAGTGGATCATTTTTCTTGTCAAAGAAAAAAGAAAAACTGTTGGTAAAGTACTCTTATGGTATTTGAGAGTCACATAGAGCAACAGTTGAGTTAAACTTAGAGAGGGAGTGGATGTTGTGAAGAGACTTGTATGGACTGGTGCATGCCATGACCAACAACTGGCTGTAGTCCTGTTTGGTAAAGGTAATGAAGATCCACACAGAGTGCATGCTGTAAGGTATGAAGACAGGATGTCCCCCTTATAGGCCATATTAGTAATGTTAACAGACTGTGTTGTCAGTTATAAAGTGAGCCTGACTGAAGATGCAGTCTCTGTGCATAAATTATATCCAAAGATATAACAAAAGGTCATTAATTAGTTAGTTACACTATTTGCTTCTTACTTCCAAAAAGTCATTTTATTATTTTCCAGCAAATTAAGCTTTTCCAAATGTCTAAAGAGAAGCTGCATTTGCTGCCTCTGGCTGCTGTGTGTAAATGGGAAATGTTTGGGGAAGTCCAGACACTGAGTGTTTCATTTAAGCTCCAAAGGGATAGTTCACTCAAAAATGAAAATTCAGTCATTATCTACTCACCCTCATGCTGTTTGAGGATCAGATTTATTCTGTTAGTCTGCAAAACACTGCTGGAGTTTCACAGGAAAACAGCGTTGCAGAATCTCCCAAACAATGGAAGTGGAGCCTGACTGAAGACTGCCAAAACAGCAGGCTAAGTTAACTAAAAAAAGTTATTTACACCATGTTTATAGCCTGAACCTTCACTGTAGGTCCTTAGCTTGGAGCCATGTTCATGTGCATGTGCACACTGTGTCTGTGGGGCTTTAGGAGACTTGGATTATGCCAGATGAGCAATATGGATGCATTTTCTGTTTCTATTCCTGTTGATAAACCCGATCCTCAAACAGCATGGGGGTGAGTAGATAATGACTGAATTTTCATTTTTCAGTGAACTATCCCTTTAAGCTACTGTATTGCTCAGTCAGGGCCAGAAGTGATTGTGGAGCTTATATGAAACACTTGGTGTTGGGCCTTCCCCAAGCATTTCCTATTTACACACAACAGCCAGGGGCAGCAAACACAACTTCTAAACTAAAGGTGACCTTCAAACGACATGAGAATGAGTAGATAATGACTGAATTTTCATTTTGGGGTGAACTATCCCTTTAATACTTTTCCCAAAAATAGCACCAATAGTGCTAGACTGGCTAATTGTGGTCCCCATGAAGATTACTTGTGATAAAATGCAACGCAGCCCATAGCATGTCATTTTAACATAATTTGGTCATTTAGTTTTACAGAATAATGAGATTATAAAAACAAACTAAGGTCGCTTTCACACCAGAGCTGTTTGGTCCGCTTTAAACGGACCAGAGTTCGTTTCCTCGGATAGTCCGCTTCGTTTGGGCAGGTGTGAAAGCTCATCCGAACTCTGGTGCGGACCAAACAAGCGAACTCTGGTCCGCCTGAAAACGTGGGTCTCGGTTCACTTGCACGTGAACCCTGGTTCGGTTCGTATGCAGTGTGAAGCTCACCGGACCAAACACCGGACCAAACACAGGACCAAATATACGTAGAGACGCTATACGCAGTGCGTACAAATAAATTCAATGGTAAATTATGCGAATTAAACAAATTATTTTCTATAGGTTTACTAAAATCATGTATTCTGTGCTAAAATACAACGTATCTCATCTGTATTTATAATATAGCTTGATTCTGCATCTCTATTTACAGCTCATTAGTCCTTACGTAAATGTTTACTGTTGCTATGGCAACAAGTGACTGCTGACATTAGCAGTTGCTAGCTAGCTTAGCTCAATTGTCTGAACAACATAACCCATAAATTCACAATCTGGCATATTTAAACAAAATCAAATCACAACTACCAACAGTCACAGTCCTTAAACTCTGAGCTCATATGTTGTCACGTTAGATCGTCAAAGTTAGAAAAATAACAGAATCAATCCCTGACAAGCTACGATAGCATTATAGGAACAGTTGCGTTCACTAACGTTGTAGCATTCCCTAAAATAATGTGACGAAGCATGAGGGATTTCCCCTCCTACTTTGTCCAATCAACGAGCGCCCCTTTCAACCACGTGATGCTGCTCAGAAAGTTTGGTGCGCTTCAGAAATCACAGTGTGAAAGCAGAACAGAAACAAGTGATAAATGCAACAATGTTGCGACTTTCAGCTCCCCAGTCGAACCGAGTCCGCTTGGTCAGGTGTGAAAACAACCTAAGGTTCATCACTAAGTTATGTTCGGCTTTTTGTGATTGAAGAATTTCCCACATAAGTTAGCAGTTGTTGCCCAAGAGCTATAAATACATTAAGTTTTGTAAATTTGAAAGTATTACAATAAAACTTACTGTATGCCCCTATCTTTTCACCTCTGTGAATCCCTGTAGTCTGTGCCCATCATTTCCCACTCACGCTGGTTGCTAAAGAAGGGTGAAGTGCAGCTAATGGCTGGACCTAAGAGCACAAGGACCATGCGGAGTCGTAAGCTCTACCAACCACTTTACTTGTTCCTGTTTAACAATCTGTTGCTGGTCACCAAGCGCAGCTCCAGGTAAGCATTTGATAAAGTGTTTTATATAGAGATTCAACATAATAATAATTTTGAATACTGTGGTTTGTGGTACTGTTGAACTATGTTAAATTATACTGAAAGGTGTCTATTTAGCTTACCCTCATTGATATAAAAGGTTATGGACAAAAGTGGCAATATAGTGTATGTGTATATTTAGAAACAAATCAGTCAATAGTTGCACAATATTTATTCAGTCAACTTGTTGTCAGTGGGGACAAGTTCCAAGTTCTTGACTCCTGCACACGGGCCATGTTGAGGACCGAGGATCTTGAAGACCAGGGCCAGTTACTGGCCAATGTCTTTAATCTTAAGCTGCTGGAGAACCAAGAGGAACGTCCAGTCAGCTATATGCTCAAGACCTCCAGTATGTGAGTATCTGAAGCAGAATTAGCTTAGAATTCCACTGAGCAGTTGTGAATGAGAGCTGGGTAAGGGTAACGACAAGAAAATGACAAGACTGCATGAAAAGATGGGCCTCATTCTGCTTCCAAGTAAACTGTGAATGAGTTCTGTTTCATCTGTTTTGAATCTGTTCACTACTATTGAGTACATCTGCTGATTGTGAGCTGTTCAGGAAGAAAACTTATAATTAGCTTTCTATATAAGCAATGTATGTACACTCACCGGCCACTTCATTAGGTACATCTTGTTAATACCAGGGTGGCCCCCCTTTTGCCCTCATAGCTTCCATACTTCTTTGTGGCATAAATTCAACAAGGTGCTGGAAACATTCCTCAGAGATTTTGGTCCATATTGACATGACAGCATCACACAGTTGCTGCAGATTTGTCGGCTGCACATCCATGATGCAAATCTCCTGTTCCACCACATCCCAAAAGGTTCTCTATGGGATTGAGATCTGGTGACTGTGGAGGCCACTAGAGTACAGTGAACTCATTGTCTCACTCTTTGAGCTTTGTGACATGGCAGGTTTTCCTGCTGGAAGTAGCCATCAGAAGATGGGTACACTGTGGTCATAAAGGGATGGACATGGTCAACAACAATACTCAGGTAGGCTGTGGCATTTAAACGATGCTCAGTTGGTAACAAGGAGCCCAAAGTGTGCCAAGAAAATATCCACCACAGCATTACACCACCAGCAACAGCCTGAACCGTTGATACAAGGCAGGATGGATCCATGCTTTCATGTTGTTTACACCAAAGTCTGACCCGACCATCTGAATGTCTCAGCAGAAATCAAGACTCATCAGACCAGGCAACGTTTTCCCAATCTTTTTTTGTCTAATTTTGGTGAGCCTGTGAAAATTATAGCCTCAGTTTCCTGTTCTCAGTTGACAGGAGTGACACTCGGTGTGGTCTTCTGCTGCTGTAGCCCATCTGCTTCAAGGTTCAATGTGTTGTGCCTTCAGAGATGGTCTTCTGCATACCTTGGTTGTAACGAGTGGTTATTTGAGTTACTGTTGCCTTTCTGTCATCTTGAACCAGTCTGGCCATTCTCCTCTGACCTGACATCAATGAGGCATTTTCACCCAGAGAACTGCCGCTTACTGGATATTTTCTCTTTTTTGGACCATTCTCTGTAAACCCTAGAGATGGTTGTGTGTGAAAATCCCATTAGATCATTACTTTCTGAAATACTCAGACCAGCCCGTCTGGCACCAACAACCATGTCACATTCAAAGTCACTTAAATCACCTTTTTTACCCATTCTGATGCTCAGTTTGAACTTCAGCAGATCATCTTGACTATGTCTACATGCTTAAATGTATTAAGCCATGTGATTGGTTAATTAGATATTTGCATTAACAAGCAGTTGAACAGGTGTACCTAATGAAGTGGCCGGTGAGTGTATTTATGCAAATAATTTGGTAACCATGATAACATGTATGCACATCACCATGAGTTCAGCTTCCTTGGTAAAATCAATCAAAAGCAGTTAAAACTGCAGTGTGTTGTGTCTTTACTAGTCCCTCCAGGAAGTTATGATTTGTGATTGCAACAGTTCTCCCACATTCAACCAATCTTTGTGAATCCTGCATGACCTTACAATTTGTCCAAGAACTGCAACTTTCCCACAAATTTGACCAGTCATCTTAGCTTCCTGTGAGTTCCACCCATCATAGCAGTTCGCCATGCAAACATCATACATGTACACCTAATTGAAATAAGTCAATGTGTTATTATTTACATTTTTGTTTGTTTGTTTTGTTTGTCACTGATGCTGAAAATAGCACAAAGTTTTGTCTTTGTTATTGACATTTATCTTTTAAAATATATATATATATATATATATATATATTTCTTTTTTTTCCCCTGTTATTCGTGGAAAAATGTGACAAACGAGAGTGACATAAAGTTAGAGACAATCAGTACATACAAACAATTACACAAAAGAGTTACATACATTGATGCGTTAAGAGTCCAAGAGTAGTGATGTAGAGGACAGCTTCAATGGTCAAGATTGTGCATGCATGTGTGTCCGTGTGTGCATGTTATAAATTTGGTAAGAGAGGCAGTGATCCATATGTAGTGATCCACAGATTATGTTTGTTTAAGTTTAAGATATACTTAATATACTTCAAGTGATATTCCACCCAAAAATGAAAATTCACTCAATATGTACTCACCTCTATGCCGATGTGAGGATGGGTGAAGATCTTCAGTTCACAAAACAATCCTGGAGTTTCAGCAGAAAACAGGGTAGCAGCCAAATCCAGTACAATTGCAGTGAATGGTGACCACGGGTAAAATGTTAAAAAAAAAAGAACACAAAACAAACACAAAATGTCTCCATCCTGCTCGTGTGGTGTAATCCAAGTGTCCGCGAGCCGCGACATTAAAATTTAACCATTTAGCCATTTACGCCATGTTTTTAGCCGAAATGTCAACTGTTGCCTCTCAGACTCGAGCCAGATGCACAAGAGATCTATCATTTATCATCATTTATGTTATAGAAATCTTAATGACAGCAGACAGTGAGCAAAACACAAATATCTTTATCTTATCTCATCTTATTAATAAGGAATGTTGAGATTGTGTGTTCAGTGATGAAGAATTTGACCTTAAATGAACTCTGAAGCCAGTATTGTTTTGATAACTGATAAAATATGAAAAATTAAATTTAACGGTTCAGGGCTGTTTAGTGTCATAGTCACTTGAAAATTAGTAGTATAGAGAAGGCTATAAGGACAGGAAGAAGAGGAAGAGCTTGGGAACCGAAGGGTCGCCGGTTCAAGTCCCACACGGACCAAAAGTACGGAGCGTGGACTGGTAGCTGGAGAGGTGCCAGTTCACCTCCTGGGCACTGCCGAGGTGCCCTTGAGCAAGGCACCGAACCCCTAACTGCTCGGGGCGCACCTGACTATATGTATGTGTGTGCAGCCCCTTCGCTCTGACACCTCTCCATGATGCATGTCTATAGGTCCTGTTTGTGCATGTGCGTGTGTATTTCGGGCCTGTGTGTATTTAGAGAAAAAATGACAACAGAGTGAAAAAACTGTAATTTCCCCTTGGGGATTAATAAAGTATGACTTAAACTTAAACTTAAACTTAAGAGTATAAGGACAAGGCTGATGTTATTATTTTGTTGTTGTTAGCAAATGTTATGAAAAGACCAAACCTAACACTTAGTTCATCTTGCAATAGTTTCTGACTTCCTTACCTTTGTGGCATTCAGCACCAAAAGCTCACTGGGTCCTACTGAAAACCCAATATTTAAATACAATTCTTTGATGTGTTTTTAAAGATACAGAAAACTTGGTTTCGAATTGCAGTTCTTCATTATCAGTATGTAGGTAGGTTGTTTTCTGCACAAGGCATTTGAAATATCAAACAACAGCTAAAAATCTTTTTTTTTTTCTTTGCTCACAAAAATCCAGGTATCAAGATGATTTTGGCCTTTTCAATTAAATGCAAATAAAATCAGGACAGCAAAAACAACAAGGCATAGATTTGGTACTCTGAGTGAGTATTTCAGGCATGTTGGATTGAACCAAAATAAACTACACAAAAAGTGGAGAACGGAAGAATATATCAGGCAGACAAAACTTGTTAGTAGGATCACTTCATTGTTTGTTTTGTTCTTTTCATGGGGTTGGTTGACAAAATGAGAAAAATATAGAATATATCTCTGTCCAAGTGTCGTTTTGTATGTTAACTGTCAAATTAAATACGTCATCCTATTGGAAGAATGACGAGCATGCCTAAAAACAATGAATGTATCTTTAACTGCTCACTAATCAATGGCATTCTGTGGACAGGAGTGATAAGCTTCGATGGATGTGTGCTCTCACTCCTAACCGGCGCACACGCTTTATGTCTACCAGTGCCCACCAACCAGGTGAGACGGAATATCACACCAACACTGAGTACGGTCCTCAATATGCATAAGGAGATGTGAAATTAAACTATCTATCATATATATCAGACTCTCCACAGGTGCAGTGTATTCAGTCATACTCATCTCAGGAGCCGGATGAACTCTCCATTGAGATGGCTGATGTTTTGAACCTTCTAGAGAGAACAGACGATGGTGTGTAGAAGCACAAATCTGACTAATTGTCTGGTTTAAAAACTGTGGGCCTGATTTACTAAAGAGTTGTGTGTGTAAAAAAAAAAAAAACGTGTGCAAACTTGATATCACCCACAAACAAATGTGCAAGCTGATCTACTAACAGTTCGCACTGAGGATTGCAACATGGGGCGTTTCTACTCTAATGTCCAAAATACTGGGAGGAGAAAATACACATAGGTTTAGCACATGCACTGCGATTTACCAAGCCTGAAAATAACTTGTGATGACTGTGACTGCATCTGTATTTAATACATTTGAAAGGAAGCTGTTAATCGGCCCAGCGGTGTACACAGATGGCTGCCGTTATTGTGGCAAGGAGGACACTCTGATTTAAAGTCATTTCTCATCAGCTGTTTGGGCTATCCATTTCTTTTTATTTTAATTCAATAATAATAAAAACTGGGGCTTTTTGCCAGCTTGCGCATCTCTGTCCCCAATGCGCTCCTGTATTCAGCATGCACCTGTCCTCCTTCTCCAGTCCCCAGCTGCTCCGCTGTGGGACCCCTTGGACAGAGAGACCTCACCACTGCCTATACCCCGTCTTCGATCCCTCTTGTCTGGGTTTGGCATTTATGGCCACTGTCAGACCAGACACATGTTTTTATTTATCTATTTATTAATTCAATCATTCATTCAACCTTTATTTATTTATCGGGAATACATGAGGGGTGGCCCTCATTTTCAAAGATGCCGAGATTACATTAGGCAGCAAAGCAGAAATACAATAGAAACAAAACAAGAAAAGAAAGAAAGATAATAAAATAAACAGCCAGTAAGAATTCTGCAACTAGCAAAGATAATTCGTACATGTTAAAACATTAAGACTTCTAAGCATGTTTTTAAAATCCCCCAAAGTTATCAGGGACTCTAAATGTAAGGTGCATTGCAAGTTATTCCATGAGTCAGGAGCACAGAACCTAAAAGCAGTCTTTCCTAGTTCAGAATTGACATGAGGAACATGAAGTGTTAGCCAGTCCTGAGAACGGGTCTGATAAGCTTGTGTCCTTATCCTTATTAAAATGACCACCTTTATCTGCTGCAGCATCTGTGTTATACACACTTACACATTAGTTATAAAGGAAAACCAAAAATTGTTACAATTGGCCCAGGTCTCCCCTATCTGAAAATATTGAGTCTCAGAATAATGAGAAACGTTCTGAAAATAACTTAGTGCCTGAAAAGAATTAGTTGTCATTTTGAAAAAGTTGTTCATTAAAAGGATATTCCACCTTTACATGATAACCCACTCAATATGTACTCACCCCTATGCCGATGTGAGGATGGGTGAAGATCTTCAGTTCACAAAACAATCCTGGAGTTTCAGCAGAAAACAGGGTTGCAGCCAAATCCAGTATAATGGCAGTTAATGGTGACCACGGATAAAATGTTAAAAAAAGAACACAAAACAAACACAAAATGTCTCCATCCTGCTCGTGTGGTGTAATCCAAGTGTCCGTGAGCCACAATATTAAAATTTAACCACAAAAGACGCCATTTACACCATGTTTTTAGCCGAAATGTCAACTGTAGCAGGTAGCATGTAAACATGGCACCGATCTTTGTTGAGTGTGCGTTGATTGTGAGGTGTGTCTTTGTACTGTATGTAAGTGTGTGTGTTTGTGTGTCGGAGAGAGGGAGACAGGTGCGTCTTTTCCTGCTGAAGCCCCAATACCGTTTAGTCTTGACGTCTCCTGTCTGAAACTTAATAAAGCACCCTTGTAAATGATAAATGAATAAACTGAATTATAAAAGGTTGTTTTTTCAGGTCACATCTTATGCGATTGCAAACAGTGTTGCTCGTTCAGACATAAAATGACCCCGCGGCACTGCACTGAATAAAGACGGCCAAAATCTCCTTAAGAATCTTTCTAACTTCTCACGCCAAGTATGTGACAGATTTTCATAGCTTCACTTTTTAACTGAGTGATCTCTGACTTTATTAGCCTGAGTATGGAGAAACACCGCGGCGCACACCGTGTCAGCCTTCTGCTGGAGCCGCGGCAGCAGCCTGTGAACGCGAACAGAATGAATCTCTCAGTCAAATATCATGACTTTGTAAACACCAAATGACTTGCTTTAACGAATTTCATTAGTTTATAATACAACTAATTGTAAAATATCATTTCCATGACAGACAGACAGCGACAGATCAATGAGGCTGCTCGCAGCAGGCGCAGGTGTTGTACAGTCCAAAAGTCAAAATGATAATAATAATAACAATTAAAGCTGCAAGCAGCGTTGAACGGGCCCTCGCACCCCTGCGCCACTCGGAGCCGTCTGCTGCCGCGACCATGTCACTACCCAGCAGGCACAATACGTCAATATGACGTTAGGATAACGTTGCACTCCAACGTTGGATGACCATTGTGATTTAGTTGAAAATGAAATACGTAATAATGTAACGTTGGTTTGACATCATAACATAACGTTGGTTTGACGTTTACCTCTGATGTTATGCAGACGTTGAATATATGTTCAACTCCCAACGTTGGATACCAGTTGTATTATAGTTGAAAATGAAAATTTGATTGACGTCATAACCTAACGTTGGTTTGATGTCAGTCTCCGATGTTATGTAAACGTTGATTATGGGTTCGATTCCCAACGTTGGATACCAGTTGTATTATAGTTGAAAATGAAAATTTGATTGACGTCATAACCTAACGTTGGTTTGATGTCAGTCTCCGATGTTATGTAAACGTTGATTATGGGTTCGATTCCCAACGTTGGATACCAGCTGTATTATAGTTGAAAATGAAAATCTGATTGACGTCATAACCTAACGTTGGTTTGATGTCAGTCTCCGATGTTATGTAAACGTTGATTATGGGTTCGATTCCCAACGTTGGATACCAGTTGTATTATAGTTGAAAATGAAAATTTGATTGACGTCATAACCTAACGTTGGTTTGATGTCAGTCTCCGATGTTATGTAAACGTTGATTATGGGTTCGATTCCCAACGTTGGATACCAGTTGTATTATAGTTGAAAATGAAAATTTGATTGACGTCATAACCTAACGTTGGTTTGATGTCAGTCTCCGATGTTATGTAAACGTTGATTATGGGTTTGACTCCCAACATTGGATACCAGTTGTATTATAGTTGAAAATGAAAATTTGATTGACGTCATAACCTAACGTTGGTTTGATGTCAGTCTCCGATGTTATGTAAACGTTGATTATGGGTTTGACTCCCAACGTTGGATACCAGTTGTATTATAGTTGAAAAAGTCAATCTGATTGACGTCATAAACCAACATTGGATTGACGTCAACATCTGATGTTATCTAGACATTGAATTTTGGTTGGTCTCCAACGTTTGATACAAGTTATATTTTAGTTCCCTGCTAGAAAAACCAGCATAGACCAGCAAGGCTGGTCACCAGCAAAACCAGCATCATTATCATCATTTTTTCAACATCTCACAAATTTATATACGTATCACATTTCATGCACGGGCAATTCAGTGTGCTTCAAACAGAAAGAACATCCATATAATACATACAATTAACAAAAAGGAGAAAATACATAACATAGTAAATAAAAGGGGGGGATCATTAAAGATAATATAAAAGACCTATAATGATATAATACTAACGTTTAATAACATGACAACTGATATAGCAAATGAAAGTCCATGTATTGCCTACAGTCGATGGATGTTGACACGCCCCCAGTTTTGTAGAAGCAAAGACGAGTACCAGCACAGAAGCATAGCATGTACTACTGAGTACAGGGTCAGAAACAACATATAACATACAGTATTTTAACCATTTACAAAAATCTGTATCAGTTTAAATGTACATTTAGAGCTATATTTGGCTTGTATAACGGCGGTTTCCTGTCAGAAAAGGCTGGCTGATGGAAAGGCAATGAAAATATTCTAAATATTGTATAAAGTTAAACAGTTTTTTTGTTGGGAGGAACACTTTTAAGTGGTTAAAATGTTTGCTGCTTACCCTGTATACACCAGTACTCCTGCTGCTTCTCCAAACTTCAAATCTACCATGGGCAACACACTGACTATAGATAAGAATGTCATACAACCACACTTTAAATAACATGAACCATCCCTTTAACAGTTATGCAGGTAGGGTGTGGCATATGTTTGGCCATTGGCAGATAGGTGGGTCCCTGCAAATATGAATCCAAGTGAAAATTATTTTTGAAATTATTTTTTTTAATTATTTAGTCAGTCAGGTGTCAGTGAATATTCTTCTCTTCTGATTCAAAATTCTTTCCCAAAACTACCTAGTGCAACTTTAAAAACAAAATACAATGTTTTTTTTACAATGGTTAATGCAAAATTATTATATAAAGAAGTTCAAAGACAGTGTGTAATGAAAGCTTGTTGACTACAATAGCAATCTGAACATGATGAGCTAAACAGGAGTCAACATGGATAATGACATACTTATGTCGTGGACCATGCTGTAACTGAGTGAGCCACTTTCTTTCTTTCTTTCTTTATTAGGATCCCCATTAGCACCTGCATGAGCATTGGCTATTCTTCCTGGGGTCCACACACATGGACCCCACTGAAGTCCACTACTCCTTTGCAGAATCCACAAAATCAGTTTAGATCTTGAGTTCTAAAGGTCATCAAGTAATTCCTGAGTCTGCAGCCTTGGTGACAGTTTGTGGTTCTGAAAAGTGCTGATGAGTATTTTGCGATAGCTGAGATGTTGTGCAAAGATCAGGCTGAACATTACCAAGAAGGCATCAACAATGTGGGGAGGCTGATCACCACATCACGTAGGATGACAGATTTTCACAGGGTGGTAATGAACCAGAGCCAGACTCAGAGCATTGTTGCTAAAAGTTGTACGGAGTCCCACTGATGCATCCCCAAGATTTGGCTGACCCAATTCATCCTAAAAGAATGAAAGAAAAATCATTCACTAATCACATCCACAGAAAAACCATGGAAACTAAGGGTGTGGTGAGCATAGAATTTTAATTATGGTTGATTGTCATAACCATGTTGTAGACCGATAGACCCCTGTCAGTTATTAAAAAACAATAACTGTCAGTTATTAAAAAAAATACCTGTCGGTTATTAAAAAAAAAAAAAGAAAAAGAAAAAAAAAAGAAAAACTGCACAGCCCCAGTGGTCACAAAAAGACACTTCATAGGTTTCAAAACTTCTCACCTGCAGTTGAAAATTAGCCAGCTAACTGGTTGGCTAACATTGGCACATTTACAGAAATGTTAATTAGGTTATCCTTGAAAAGAAATGAAAATATGAATGAATTAATAAAGAATGGGCCTGATTTTTCTTACCACACACTATGAAGACTTCCTCACACAGATACGCAGGAAGGGCAGGGAGAACAGCGGTACACCTTGTGTTGATACCATGAAGTTCCTAAGAAGATAAAAATAGTGTAAATTCTGTGACAAGTTTATTCATAAAACCCAAAACCAAACCGTTCCAACCAGCCACTACAATGTCTGAAAATAAATTCACAAGTGATGTGCTGACTTATCTGGTGCAATCAGAGATTGAACATGGACATGCAAAAACAGATTATGAAGTGGAGCAATTATGGAATTAAAGCTCATTTGAACCATTAAAACCATTCAAACATTACACAAAGATTTAACTTCTGGAATGCATAATCACCTGTTCATCGTGCATGCATGCATTGTGTTTTGGAAGCCTTCTGTCTGAATAAGGTCATTAGTTGAGGACTGTGGCAATCAAGCTCAGTGTACAATGTGTTAAGCTGGTTCTGGTAGCCATTGGAACTCTGCATACAGCTACATTAAAAAAAAAGAAAAAGCATAGTAAGTTCTAGGTTTGTGTATTGTTAAATTATTGTTTTATAAAAAAAAAAGAATAAATTCAGAACAGGATTAGAATATAATATTCTAATTATGAGTAAATGTTGTTTGTAGAACAGTACTAGTTATGTTTACAACATAAAAGTCACTACATAAACTCAATATCATATACATATTTATAAAGTCAAAACAAAATATTCACAGTAAAACCAATTATTTCAAGAATAATCAAATTAGGCAAAACTACAGTGAACTGAACCACATTACCTCAGACTGCATATGAAGAGCAGGCCAGAGGTCAATGAGCTCTTTCACAGGAAGTTGATTCTGTAAGTTTGAGATGCTGGAGTGTGAAGGTTTATTGACTCGGTTTCTTTGGCTTCTTGTGTCAGCTCAAGCCACCAACCCAAAGCGTCGTCTGACTCTAGGGAGAGACACACACACACACAGTGTGTAAATAGGCAACAACAATATATCACATGAGCTATCTGAATATGTGCATTAAATTTTGAAAAGCACATAAGGTTCCTGTGAGAAAATGTATGAAACAAGGTGTTCAAAACATGTGAATTTAATTAATTCCCCTGCTCTGGCGTGACGTCATCGCGTCAGATCAAAACAGTGTTGCCAACTTGGCGACTTTCTCGCTAAATCTGGCGACTTTCCAAATCCTCTTGACGACTTTTTTTGTCAAAAGCGACTAGCGACAAATCTAGCGACTTTTTCTGGTGTTATTGGAGACTTTTCTGGTGTTTTGGAGACTGACGTGATATTCTGCAGTTACTGTCCTCAACAAGCAGCGGGTGCTGCTGTGAGCCCCTCCACCGTCCCAAAGCACTCACAGGCAGTCTCACAGTAGCCTCGCGCACACAGTCCCAGCTGCAGAGAGGAGACCCACACCACTCTGTGTCCAGTCTGCTAATGAATCACGCATGCGCAACGCCGCCGCTGATTTAGCTTAGTTTTCTTAAGTTTGGTTTAGTTTCTAACCTTATGCTCAACTTAGGAGCCTACAACAAGTCACAGTAAAACATGAACATTTTTTGCCATAACTGTAACATTTTTAAGAATTTTTTTAGACAGTTTCACGAAATGAGATATTAACCCTCAGATGTGTATCAAATAACTTATTCCTGTCTGCTACAGCGTCCATTAATTACATGCAAATGGTCAATTATGCAAATTAGGTGATGATGTCATTTAGCGGCTTCTAGCGACATTTAGGACAGCCAATAGCTACTTTCCTTACTGAGGAGTTGACAACACTGGGTCAAAATGTAACGGTCGGGGCGGCGGGAGCTAATCAAATGCTGCAGAAAAATATTGTTTATTTATTTATTATTATTTCACTTTCAAAGCCAACAAACAAAAACAAAACATAGCAGAGCAAGAGGACGTGGTGTCATGTAACATTACCAGTGTGTCTGCTACATTGCTTAGCCAGGCTGCCGACATGAGCTTGTTAGCTTGCTAACGCTAGCTGTGTAGCTAATATAGTCTGTATATACACTGAACTTCCAAACAAATATTTAAACAAGTCTTTGTTTCGTGTCAAATACTTACAGTTATCCCAACAGTGCTGATAGTTGAAGACACAAGCAGAGCGTCAGTCTGACCTGTTCCACTGAGGGAAAGATGATGCAATCTCGCGCTTCTGCGTAGCTCAACCGTTAGTACAGGAAATGCAGAAACTTCAAAATAAGAGCATGTAGACACTTCCGGTCAAGCGATAAGTCAAATTAGTCAACAGTATAACATGAAAAATATTGATTAGCAATTATATTTATTTACGTATAACACTTATTATTATTATTATTATTATTATTAACAACAACAATAATAATAATAATAATAATATATTTTATCTGGTGTAGTAGTAGTACATAAATTATGTTGAAATTGTAAAGTCATAACACTGAATTGATCATTTTAAGCAGAACAATCTGCAAAAAGTTCATATTGCTCAAAAATGAGTTCATTAAACTCAGAAGAATGTCGGTCAGAAATGCTTTTTATATGACAATTTCAATGTTGATTTATGAGAATGTTGTTAACCTTTTCACAGCCATTTGCATTAAACATTATTTCAATGTTGTTTCAAAGTTGAAACAGATCTCGTTTAAATTTCTGTGTTGAATTATGATAATTTTCTAAACCTTTTTAAAACCATTAGAATTAAACGTTTCAATGTTGTGTCAATGCTGAAACAACAACTGACATGATTTCAACCACATTTCAACGTTGAAGGTTGGTCGTGTGCCAACTAGGATGCTGGTGACCAGCATAACCAGCATGGGATGCTGGATGCTGGTCACCAGCATCATTAGCAACACTATGCTGGTCCACCAGCATCATTAGCAACACCGTGCTGGTCCACCAGCATCATTAGCAACACCATGCTGGTGTACCAGCATAACTTTGTTGACTCACCAGCTAAACTAGCATCTAACCAGCATAGACCAGCATCAATCCAGCATAGACCAGGATAGACCAGCATGGAAATGATGCTGGTCTATGCTGGTTTTTCTAGCAGGGACGTTGAACAGACATTGGGTATTGGTTACTTACCAACACAAATTAAAAACAACCAAATATCAACGTCTAATGATGTTAGACTTGATGTTGGTATAATAACGTTAGGCAGACATTGTGGTTTGGTCAAAAATCCCGACAACAGCATGTCAGTATTCTACGACAACTTGAGGTTGGGATAATACGTTGAACAGACGTTGGGTACTGGTTACTTACCAACACAACTTAAAAACAACCAAATATCAACGTCTACTGATGTTAGACTTCAACGTTGTGTGGACGTTGGCATGATAACGTTAGGCAGACATTGAGGTTTGGTCAAAAATCCCGACAACAGCATGTCAGTATTCTACGTCAAATTGACGTTGGGATAATACGTTGAACAGACGTTGGGTACTGGTTACTTACCAACACAACTTAAAAACAACCAAATATCAACGTCTACTGATGTTAGACTTCAACGTTGTGTGGACGTTGGCATGATAACGTTAGGCAGACATTGAGGTTTGGTCAAAAATCCCGACAACAGCATGTCAGTATTCTACGTCAACTTGACGTTGGGATAATACGTTGAACAGACGTTGGGTACTGGTTACTTACCAACACAACTTAAAAACAACCAAATATCAACGTCTACTGATGTTAGACTTCAACGTTGTGTGGACGTTGGCATGATAACGTTAGGCAGACATTGAGGTTTGGTCAAAAATCCCGACAACAGCATGTCAGTATTCTACGTCAAATTGACGTTGGGATAATACGTTGAACAGACGTTGGGTACTGGTTACTTACCAACACAACTTAAAAACAACCAAATATCAACGTCTACTGATGTTAGACTTCAACGTTGTGTGGACGTTGGCATGATAACGTTAGGCAGACATTGAGGTTTGGTCAAAAATCCCGACAACAGCATGTCAGTATTCTACGTCAACTTGACGTTGGGATAATACGTTGAACAGACGTTGGGTACTGGTTACTTACCAACACAACTTAAAAACAACCAAATATCAACATCTAATGATGTTAGACTTGAACGTTGTGTGGACGTTGGCATGATAACATTAGGCAGCATGTCAGTATTCTACGTCACTTGACGTTGGGATAATACGTTGAACAGACTTGGGTACTGGTTATTTACCAACACAACTTAAAAACAACCAAATATCAACGTCTACTGATGTTAGACTTCAACGTTGTGTGGACGTTGGCATGATAACGTTAGGCAGACATTGAGGTTTGGTCAAAAATCCCGACAACAGCATGTCAGTATTCTACGTCAAATTGACGTTGGGATAATACGTTGAACAGACGTTGGGTACTGGTTATTTACCAACACAACTTAAAAACAACCAAATATCAACGTCTACTGATGTTAGACTTCAATGTTGTGTGGACGTTGGCATGATAACGTTAGGCAGACATTGAGGTTTGGTCAAAAATCCCGACAGCAGCATGTCAGTATTCTACGTCAAATTGACGTTGGGATAATACGTTGAACAGACGTTGGGTACTGGTTATTTACCAACACAACTTAAAAACAACCAAATATCAACGTCTACTGATGTTAGACTTCAACGTTGTGTGGACGTTGGCATGATAACGTTAGGCAGACATTGAGGTTTGGTCAAAAATCCCGACAACAGCATGTCAGTATTCTACGTCAAATTGACGTTGGGATAATACGTTGAACAGACGTTGGGTACTGGTTATTTACCAACACACTTAAAAACAACCAAATATCAACGTCTACTGATGTTAGACTTCAACGTTGTGTGGACGTTGGCATGATAACGTTAGGCAGACATTGAGGTTTGGTCAAAAATCCCGACAACAGCATGTCAGTATTCTACGTCAAATTGACGTTGGGATAATACGTTGAACAGACGTTGGGTACTGGTTACTTACAACACAACTTAAAAACAACCAAATATCAACGTCATTTGACGTCAAATTAATACGTAAATATAACGTTGGAATTTGACGTTGTTCCAACATTGGATTTTGGGTGTCTGACGTCAGAACCTAAATCCAACCAAAAATCAATGTCAACTGATGTCGTGTGCCTGCTGGGTAGAGGCCCACTGGTAGATGAGGTGCTGAATTTTCACCCACTTTTGACACAGTAGGAAGCAATTGTGTGTTACTTCCTGTCCCCACTAGGTTGCACAATGACTGTGACTCATGAGTTTCATGTAGATGTGTTCAGGTTGGGATTATTATCATACATGTGAAGTTTCATGGCAATGCGAACGTGTACACAGAAGTTAATGCCATTAATGTGTTTGTACGAACTGTCAACCTACGTTGCACTGTCAGGGCGAAGCCCGTCGACAAAACGTTACGACTTGCACAACATAGCATTAGCAAGGTCTGAAGGTTTTCCACACCAAATTTGAGTGAGATACGGTCAAAATGTGCGCAGCAGCACCTCAAAGTCTAAAACATAACATTTCATGCCACCAGCAGGGGGCGCTATGACAATCACGGAATTTTATCATGCATATGTGTTCAGGGTGGGACTATTATGAAACATATTAAGTTTGGTGCAGATCTGACCATGTATGCCAAAGTTATAACCATTTCCTGTTTCATGGCGAATCATCAAAATTAGCTGCCATTTGGCCTGGCCCATTGACGAAACTCATAGCACATGTTCAGACCCGGACCATTAACAAGCATGTGAAATTTCAGACAGATTCGATCAAGTACACTGAAGCCAGGGTCACTTCCTGTGTTCTGTGAAACGCTGACCTTCACCATGCCGTCAGGGCAACGCCGTTTGACGATATGTCACAATCTTCATGATATAACATTGCCAGATTTGAGCTGGATATGGTCAGTGTGCTGGGAGCAGCACTTCACAGTGTAAAACATGTCATTTCCTGTCGCCAGCAGGGGGCGCTATGACAAACACGGAATTTTGTCATGTAGCTGTTTTCAGGGCAGGACTATTAAGAATCATGCGAAGTTTGTTGAAGAATGGACAATGTAGTCCAAAGTTATAGCGATTTCGTGTTCCATGGCGAAACGTCAAACTTCGACGCCAAAAAGCCGATACGCCCTTCAACGATAGCGTAATCTTTTAATAACCTTTGATCACAAAGCAGTGTAGATGGTAGCCAGTGATTTTGAAGTCATTATGATAAATCCTGTAGCAGGAGTTTGTTAAAATACAACACATGGAAAACGCCAAAAATGACCACGGAATTCAAAATGGCTGACTTCCTGTTGGGTTTAGCCTATAGGGTCACCCAGACTTTTTTGTGCATCTGGGCATGATCTACGTGTGTACCGATTTTCGTGCAAATCGGTGAAACGTGCGGGTAATGGCGGCGTTTAAAGGGTGTGGCCAAGCCATTTTGCCACACCCACCAACCAAAACCACTTGAGACGTAAATTTTCACCAAGACTGACGTGTGTGCCAAAATTGGTGAGTTTTTGAGTATGTTTAAGCCCCCAAAAATGCAATTCATTTTTTGGGCAGTCTGAGCGAGAACAATAGGGCCTTGCACCTACGGTGCTCGGGCTTTAATAATAAAAATCAGTGTAATCATTTCCAAAATTCAAAAGATGTTTTTGTCTAACAATATATTCAGCTTAAGTCCGCACTGGTTGGCGTTTAGTCTTTGAAAAACAACATTTTCACTGAGGTTAAATAGAGTTTGCTCTCGGCTTTCGCACATACTGGAAACGGTGGCACGCATGTAGCGGGTTGGTCTAACAGCTGTCTCAGAGCACCATAAATTACATTTATATAGTCACAATAATGTTATACATTGTACATTTTTACAGTAATAACTGGCACTTCAGCTTTCACACTCACTGCTCCTCCTGGTGGATAAACAGACCATTGCAACTGGTTTCTACAAAATGAACTTATGGGCGTGACGAGTCGGCCCCGTGTTCTCTACGTCATCGCAGGGGATCTCATTAGTGCTACAAGCCCAGCCAGGTGACAACAGGGACCTTTCATGGATCAGTCAGGGCTCTACTATGAATGATTGAGTGAATGAATGAATGAAGGCTTTATTTCAAACTTGTGAGAGTAGTACAAAAAATAGCAAGAACAAAAACAAAAGAACAAATGAAAACACTTAAATCAATTGAGAACAATTGAAACATTAACATAACATGTTCAAAAAGGACTATGGACCAAACGGAAATTTTAAGTGGCTCCATCTGTAGGTATCGCCGGTGATGAACCTAAGAGCAGAGTGGTGAACTGCATCGAGGGGCTTAAGGGTTGTAACAGCAGCATGTCTATAAATTACATCTCCATAATCAAGAACAGGGAGTAAAACAGATTCAGCAATTCTTTTCCTACTAAACACTGGGAAGCAAGATTTGTTTCTGTAGAGAAAACCAAGTTTCATCCACAATTGTTTAGTCAGGTTGTTAATATGAACTTTGTAAGTCAGTTTATCATCAATCCAGATGCCCAGATATTTGTAATGTGGGACTCTTTCAAACGCTGTGCCTGATAGAGTGCTGATATGACATATACTGTAATCGATTTTCCTAGATTTTGTAAATACCATATATTTGTTTTTTCTGCATTTAACATGAGTTTGAGGCCAATGAGTGCCGCTTGAAGAATATTAAATGAAAATTGCAGCTTGTCAATGACCAGCTGTATTGAATCTGCCCAACAACATAAAATGGTATCATCAGCATATAAATGAACCGTACAAGTATTTAGGGCCTGAACAATATCATTAATGTAGATTGTAAAAAGGATAGGCCCTAGAACTGAACCTTGAGGGACACCTTTTGTTAACAATAAAAATGCATATTGGATATTACCTGCTTTTACACACTGCTGTCTATCTGAGAGGTAATTGTGGAACCATCTTTGAGCATTAGCGTCACATCCAATACTTGACAGTCTCTGTAAAAGTAGGGAATGATCGACTGTATCAAAAGCCTTTGATAGATCGACAAACAGAGCAGCACAATATTTGTGATCATCTATCACAGACACAATATCATTTAAAATGAGAGATGTTGCAGAGATGGTACTATGATTAGTTCTAAAACCTGACTGGTGTGGGCTCAGTGTAGAATATGGGGTTAAAAAGGACTTCAATTGATTATTTACTAATGATTCAAGTATTTTAGACGGACATGACAATTTAGATATAGGTCGGTATTTATTAAGATCATTAATATCTCCTTTGTGCAATGGAGTAACATGCACGACCTTCCATACCTTGAGAATTCAGTTCGTTATTGTTGTTGTTATGTATTTACTCATTTTTAAGATACTTGAAGAAGTTTTATTATGAACCAATTTTTCCTGTGTCCTTCGCTTTACGTCTTGCCATCTACTCTTAATTTCATCAGTTGCTCTTGACTTTTTTTTTTTTTGCTGTAGCTCAACAATATGTTTATTTGCTTCTTCCACTAACATCTCTAATTCCCTGGGATTGAATTTCATTTTTGTGCTTGCAGTCATTCTGCTTTCCATCTTTCCCCATGCTGGACATCTACAAAACCCTCATTTAAATACTGCAGTCTCCACAGTGTTTGCACCTGTTGTAATTTTTGTGATTATTCTTAGTTGATCACCCACAAAACACACACCAACCAAATGTGCAATATGTTAGAATGCACATGCAATTTAGCACCCTTAGGGATCCTCGTAAATCAGGCCTTTTGTGTATTGTTTTCTGTAATTTACTCTTTCCATCTTCATGTCACCTGTGATCGTTCTGTCTCTTCTGTATTCTAGGCTGGATGATGGGCGAAAGGCTCCATGATGGTGAAAGGGGCTGGTTCCCTAGTCGAGTAGTCGAGGAGATCCAGAGTAAAGAGGTCCGAGCTCAGAACCTGAGAGAGGCCTTTCGGATTCAGCAGGCCCAGGAAGGTGGAGGAGGCTCACAGATTGGGGCCAGGGTTGGTTTAAGGGCAGGGAGACGCACCCCAAAAGTCTCCAACTTCTCCAATCCTTGGATTGATCAAATGGGGGAAAGCAGTGAAGTAAAGCAGTGAAGCAAAGCAGTGAAGCAGTAAGAGTGATGAACATCACCAAGAGCCATATGCACTAGGAGAAAAATTATCAGGATATGTGTGACTCAATTCCCATGCTATGACATCTTGTTACTTTGATTTTCACTTAGCAGTGAATGTGTAGTGGTTTTAGAAATCTCCAGTTTTGATCTCTAATTTGGGACAAAATATCAAAGAGAGTTAATTACTTCGTCCTAGCGATGCTGCATGTCTATTATAAATGTGTGCTGAATGTTTTTTGGGCCCACACACTGTGGTGTGTAATGCATGGAGTAAAACTCAGGAGTTGTGTGTGGGGTTGGCAAGAACTGTAAAAGTTCTTGTAAGGTATTGTAACCATCCCTCAGCTGCATGAGCAAGTTGGTAACACTTTACAATAAGGTACACAAAAATGTCAGTAGTTACTAAGGAAAAGTAGGGCTGGGCATCATTCAAAAATGTTGAATATCGGTACGGATACAAATACTCGATACCAGTTCCCGGATGATACTTTTTTCAATACCAATTTTAAATTGTGGTAAAACAATGATCCCCATCTCTGGTGTGTGATGTAGTGTTTTTCTGCATGCCTCTACAATGTTTAATGTTAGGCAGCAAATCACCAGCATTATTAGATCTTGATGCAAGCATGCTGTGTGTTTATTTCTCACTGCAGATATCGAAATTTAGTACCAAATGACAAGGCAATTTTCAATACTTGATAGGATCAAAAGTATCAGGTACCCAGCCTTACAAACGAGTGATGATCAATCTAATAATTAATGAATTGTTAATGAGTAGTCCTTGAATAACTGATTCTATATAGTAGATGATGATGAGTTCCTCTTCATGATTATTCAAAGGGTAAGTAATAGTAAGGTAATTGTGAGGTAAAGAGGGACCACGTGAGCCCCTTTTACACTGGACAAAAAACCTGCTAACACCCACTAACATCTGGCTTTTCTCTTAAATGGAAAAGGGTACAATTGTCATTCATTTCAGGGCCAAATAAATAGTCATTTAAGTTGTCATGCGTATTTATGGTGTGTATTTAGTGATGAAGCACTTGTAGTTAATGGAGCAACTGAAAGGTGTATAAACATTTTACTTCCTATAAATTCCTCATAGCCCACAGCAGTCATGTATCCATCCTGTGACAAACTAGCGACTTGGGTGTACCCCTCCTCATGTCCAATGTCAGCTGGGATAGACTCCAGCTGAAGGCTGAACACAGATACCTTTAAAAATCCCTTTCTGTCCATCAGAAAAAAACAGGTAAATGGTGCCACTGGCAATCGGAAAAGGGCCAATCGCCTACTTTTAGCGGGGTCACTCGTGTTTACATGCATATTCATGCTAATTTTGGTGTAAAAATGGTGTAAGCAAGTACTTATGGTTTACTTGACACACAAAAAGAGTAGAGATTTAGTCTTTACTAGTTTGTGGCCACTCAGTGGCTGATTTACAGTTTATCAAAAGCAACTCATCAAGACAGTAATTGTACATTAAGTAATAATGATTATTTCATGTGTACCAAATTGAAAGTGTTACCAGTCAAGTTTCAATACTTTTAATGTTGTCATTTCATTGTAAAATAATTTCAACACTGAATTATACCCCACACCTACAACACAGTCAAGTATCTAATAAAATAAATACATAAAATAATATTGTATGAAAATCCCCTTTGAATATTGAATGTATATGAATACTCAAATAAGTGAGTAAGCTAAAGTGATAATCCACCCAAAATGTATCTTATCAAACTGACTGTACCAGACTATTGCTGGCTGTAAAAAGTTGCCAAGTTCTTGCTAACAGCTGGTTCACACAACATGCTGGAACAGCGTGTGACGGCACTGTTGCCAAACTGCTGCGTCTCACACATTCTGTGGTGTCCACACAGGCTGTGTTTCTGCTGCGAGGCAGCTGCTGAAAGTTCGGTTTTTCTACATAGACTTTGCAGAAGAGTTTGAAGAGAACAAAATAGCTGTTAAGAGTCAGGGAAGGAGGGAGGGATGAATGGATAGAGGGAGAAGAGGGAGGAAAAAAAAACACTACCCTGCACCAGAGCATGTGAGTGGAGCGGGAGCGAGCAGGGAGCGTGAGCGGGGGAGGATTGGATGGAGCGCAGAGTGACTTTTTTAAAAGGATGGAGCGTCGCCTTTTCTCCTGCTCCATCTCACTTCAATTTCACTCAGGTACTGCTCGCACTACAAGTCTGACATGTGCCCAAGTGCCCATTGCACAGACACCATTTTGAACTGTCCCGTCGAGGAACTGTCCAGAGCTGTCTCTCCCTCGTCATGTCCTCGCTGTGTGTCGATGTTCAGTTTGCATCCTCACTGATGTAAATTGGGTGAGACTGATGTTAATTATCCTGCTGCCTTAAAGGTCTCATATTATGCCCGTTTTTTGTTAAGTTCTTATAGGTCTTAGAGGTCCTCAAAACATGCTTTTGAAGTTTCTTTCATAAAATACCACTCAGATCTTACAGATCAGCAGGCCTCTATATCCCTCTATTTCAGCCTCTCTGGAAACGAGCTGTTTCTGTGCCTGTAGCTTTAAATGCAAATGAGCTGTGACTATCGTGCCCCTCTCAGGGGGTGGCCAAATGAGCCTGGGCCATGCTTCTCTGTTTACCTGAGCAGTTACTAGATAAAGCTGATGTGCTTGCCTGTCACCAGGAAACAGAGATTACACCAGCTTCTTGGCAACAGCTACACAGAGTACCACAATGACTTTTAAAAAAGGCATGTATTCAATAGTTCATTATCATCACAGTTAGTTAATTTTGAGACTTGGTTTGTACTGATATAAACACATAATAGTCATTATGTGTATTGTGGACGAGTCCTTCTCCTCCTCCTCCTTTACCAAGTGTTGTGGGGATTTTGCCATCAAAAATAAAATTAATCCACCGGGTCCTCACTACTGCGGTCAAGCCAGCCATTTCTCATTTTTGCAAAGTCAAGCCAGCCACTCCAACATTTCAAGTGCTTCCGTATTGCAGACGTTACAGCAAATACATGGAGGCGGTTGAGAAAGTCAGCGTTAGGATGCCACAGCGTGGACCAACTTCCGATTTTCAAATTAAAATGTGGGTTATTGAAAGACAATAAAAAGAGATGTGTCAGTGTGATCTTGCACTGGTTTTGAATCATTATGTCACATGACCTAAAGGCAATTGACAAAATGATTATATATAATATATATATATATATATATATATATATATATGTATATACATATATATGATGGATTTACCTTTCAGCAGTTGGCTGTGGCAAAAAGCACCCCTCAGTGAAGAAAGACACCAAAATTGCCTGGAGAATCCAATTGAAGCCTCACACCAAGTGACTGGGAACTTTTTAGAGTTTTGCATTTTAACTTTGAGTGATCATTAACTTTATATAGCAGAGAATGTTGAACATTGAAGTGCGCACCGTGCAATCCCTCTGCTGTGCTCAGCAGCAGCCTCTGAATGTGAACAGAATGTGGAAGCTGTTTCAGCTCAATATCATGACTTTGAAAACACCAAATGACTTTTTGAATTTAACAAATTTTGTTAGTTTAAAATATGAAGAATTGTAATTACCAATAATAATAGTGAAGAAAGAAATAGATACATATGAAAAGTGACCGTTTCCTTAAATACTGCCCGTTCTGTGGTGTGAAGCCTGCAGTGTGCCATAAAAGCTTGAATTGATGCACGTAATATTGAAGTTTTTAGTGTGTTTTTGCCCAGAGGCTACGGTTTAAACTGAAGCTGAATTACAGTGCAGATTTGTCTTCTTTGGAGTGATCAAAGAGTGGAGTGGGATGAAATCTGAGTTGACCGTGGGGCGATATTTAACAGAACGGCCAGTGCAACTTTGAGCAGCGGAGCTGGGGGGGTCAGACAGCTCTGTGAGTGAGAAGCAGAAATTCTTACCATTCCACTCTGCTCACATGCTCTGCCCTGCACCTGATTTTTTTCATGTCTGTGACATACTGCACATATGAAGACAATAAAACTGTAGTGATAGCCGTCTTCTTGCTGATATAATGTCAATATGACTGTCAACAGATCATTTTTAATGTGTATTTTTGCCGAGAGCCACACACATCATGTTGAAAAAATAGGTGAGCCTCCGAATCTCTAGATGAACAGTGGTGAGAGCAGCACCTGACACGCTTGTGAGTCACACTGCTCAAGCGGGCTGTGTGGATGCTCTAAACGGTTAATATGGATGCTGAAATGAAAAGCTGCAGGTAATGCCAGGCATACGTGCTGCTCAAACGTCTAGCGTGCATCAGCCGTAATGCTCCTAACCCATTGATTCCACTTGGCACAGCACATGTGCACCACGGTTTTGATCCATCCTATACACAGCAGCAGGTCCCACCAGCAGCGTTCCAGCAGTGAAGCATTTTGCCTGCCTGATTATGTTTATTTGGTCCTCTTAACTTGCTTTTTGTGCTTCTACAATGAATAACTAGGCTACGTAATTACATGATCGTGAGTCTGCATGAGCTTCTGCATTCTCTGCTTTTTCTGTGTCTGACTCTGGCCACTTAATGTGCTCTGCACAGATTGATGCAGCGTTCGTCAAAAATAGACTTATCACATACACTACTCACAGAAAGTTAGGGATATTCAACTTTCAGGTGAAATTTATGGAAAATGTAAAAAAATCATGCTACAGTGATATGATATCATGAAAGTAGGGCATTTAAGTAGACGCATGCAATGGTGATTTCTTCATCTCAAACAATTTAATGAAACAAAAGCTAACAACAGTGGTGGGTATACCACAACAAAAAATGTCAATATCTCAATAACTTGTCATGTGTCCTTGAGCATCAATTACAGCTTGACAACGATGTCTCATGCTGTTCACAAGTTGACTTATTGTCTGCTGAGGCACGGCATTCCATTCTTCTTGAAGGACTGCCGTCAGGTCATTGAGGTTCTGGGGTGCAGGGTTACGACCCTCTACACGACGACTCAGCTGATCCCATAGGTTTTCTATGGGGTTCAAGTCTGGAGAAAGCGCAGGCCACTCCATTTGAGGTACCCCAGCCTCCAGCAGCCGTTCCCTGATGATGCGACCTTGATGAGCTGGGGCATTGTCGTCCATGAAGATGAAATCAGGCCTGTGTTGCTCATGCAGAGGCACAATGACTGGATTAATGATGTTATTCAGGTAGAATCGGCTTGTCACAGTACCATTCACAATGTGTAGGGCAGTTCTGTATTGACTAGACACACCTGCCCAGACTGTAACACCACCACCTCCAAAGGCTCGTCTGGTGACAGCAGTGGCTGATGCGTAGCGTTCTCCTTGACGTCTCCAACAGCGTTGGCGGCCATCATTTCTGCTCAATGTGAATCGACTTTCATCAGAGAACAACACTGAGGCCCACTGGTTCCTCGTCCAGCGCAAATGCTCCCTGGCCCATGCAAGACAATGATGCCTGTGCCTGGTGGTGTGGTCAGGTACCCTTGCAGGTCGTCTAGCACGCAGACCATGCTGATGTAAGCGGTTTTGAATGGTCTGACGTGACACTCGGGTGCCTCTCACCTCCCTTAAACAGGCCTGGAGTTGAGTGGCATTCATCATCCGATTCTGCAGGGCACTATTCACAGTGAAACGGTCATCAGCATGGGATGTGGCCAAAGGACGTCCACTTCTATGCCTTTCTGTGACTCTTCCAGTCTCTCTGTGTCTCTGTTGCAACCTGCTGATGACACTCTGTGACACTCTAAGCTCAGTGGCAACTTCCCTCTGAGAACATCCTGTTTGAAACCTTGCAATGGCCAGGTACTGTTGATCGATTGTTAGGTGTCGTCTTGGTCTCATGATGTCAAAATGTGAACAGCATGATGAAGAGGATGGTTTAAATACAAATTGTCATTGAACCAGAACATTTGGTGGTCGATTCATGGATCAGACACTTGTTGTGATTTTTGCGGTTAATTACCTTGTTAGAGAATAACATGTTATGCGATAAGTATTGAAACATTGAACAGTTGGACATGTGCATTCAAAAGTTTAGAGAAGTTCAAATTAAGTTGACCTGTAAAGGTTTTAGAGCACTTTAGGTGTATTCTGAAATTTCATCCGAATGCCAAATATCCTTAACTTTTTGTGAGTAGTGTATTTTAAGCAGAGCAGAGAGCTGCTTCTGGGACACGCTGCAGCACTTTTGGTGGAATCACAAGTACTGTGTAGAATGGCAGCAAACGGACGTGGTGCAGCTGTAATGCGACTCAGCCATGCCCAATGGAATCAAGCCATTAATTAAGTTTGTTGGTCAAACTCAACACATAATGAAATATGGCAAATGGCTTTTATTGAGTGCTTTTCTTTCTTTACACTACATGTACCATTCACCCATTTATGCAAACAATCATACACTAAGCAGAGACAGAGGCTGCCATACAAGGTGCCATCCACACACAGATGGCTGTGCCTTCGGAAGTGATTTGGTGTTCACTATCTTACCCAAGGATGTGGTCTCAACAAAACTCCTCTCCTCTGCTGTTCATCATTATGCTCAGTATGTTTCAGACTTCTTGAGTGATCTTGGGTGCAATGTCACTTCAAAATTGTCAATTTAAGGAGTGTACACCTACACACCTACACACACACACACACACACACAAGATAAATCCACTAATTGCAATTTAATGCCAAATAACTGCAGTATGTCGTGATGTACCAACACAATAACAACTATGTATAAGCATGATTGTAAAGCCTCTGTATCTTTGAATATGATGTACAGTGATGGAAACATTTGCTGTTTAAACTAATTACTAATTAATTATTTCATTTTGTAAGGTGTAAATTATTGTTCATAAAAAGCATTGATCAGAGATGTGCCTGACTTGCTTTTTTTATTAATCAATTTTTTGTTTGTTTATTTTTCTTTTATTTTGTTTTATTTTATTTATTTTGTTTTCCCAGAATTCCTATTCACATGCTCCACTGTTAGATATAGAGCAGACACATGCAGCCTCTGCACACACCCCTCTCGCCATTGTTTCAAAAAAGGCGCTTCTGGTGGATAAATTGCGATAAAGTGCCCTCTAGAAAATGCAATGCAGTGCGTATGGTTTTCAGTGCAACATCATCATAGAGATGCGCACGCAACCAGAGGGCAGAAAGAAGGCTTGTCCATATAGCACAACTACCATTGGCAACAGCTTTAACAACTTTTCAGACCCTTTTAATGAATTTACTTTGTTGCAAGTAGCAACAAATTTAGCGACTTATTCTGCAAACAGCATGAGAGTCTCTCTCTCTCTCTCTCTCTCTCTCTCTCTCCCTCCTTTGGCTGTGCTGGCAGGCAGAAGGATGCTTGTGTCTAGAATGGAACCCCAGACTGGTGAAAAATTTCATGAGTGATTATGCCCTAAACCTCTGATGTTGCAGGAGTTTTGCAAATCAAGGGCTCCCCTGTAGACATGATTGGGGGAGACGCTGGAGGAGATGAAGTTGTTGCTATAGTCGTATAGTCTGTAAACTTGCAGTTGTGGTCAAAAGTTTACATAAACTTGTAAAGAGCATGTATATCATGGTAGACCTGAGTTTTCAGTGATTCCTATAACTTAACTTTCTATGATGGAATGACTGAAACACCTGTTCTCAAAACAAACAATCATGAATTTTGGTTCTTTCATAAATTTATTACAGGTCTTCTAGAAATATGACAGGAGGGGGTCTCAACATAAACCACTATAACAGTAGATGTAACAAACAAACAAACAACCCCCACACACTACATCAGTACAATATTTAAAGTCATTCTGAACATATATTCTGAACATATATCATATCTTTCACATATATATATACTCCAAGAAATGCTGGATCGGGCATCAGCAAGCACACAAGTTGGTTCAACACACCAACTCAAGGTCACTCAACCCTCCAACATGGCCAGCTAATTGCTGATCTAAAAAAATATCAGCATATCCTTTCTGTGAAATTACAGGATATAAATCAAACTAAAACATCAATAATAATAATTTTTTCAAAACAAAAAAGATATTGGGGCTCCCCTATGGGCACGAGTTCAAAATTTCTTATATGTAGATAATAGTTTCTTCTTAAGGTTCTTCTTGAAAAGATAAACAGAATGTGACATTTTTATGTCATCATCTATCCATATCTGCGGTCCTCTGCACACAGTGCTCAAGCTGGTGCGTTTGAGTCTTCGTTTTGTTCCCGTGAGATGTTTTTTCCCGGTGTCATGTGTAGGGGGAGGCAGATTACTACTGACATAATCAGTAGTTTAACCTGATACATCATACATGCATTATGAAAGACATGCACTCAGTGAGCCTCAGAAGACCATACTTGTGGAAAAGAGGGCCAGTGGGACCACGATAAGACACGTATACATAGGCGCCATCTCCAGGGGGCACATGCCCCCTCAAAGTTGAAGTTGGGGTGCAGCAACCCCCAAGTCTTGGGGCAAAGCAAGAAAAAATGCAGTTGTAAAATAGTCATAGATTAATAAATTTAATTGGCATGTGACAGGAAAGGAAAATAAAGTCATAGCATGTTGCTATTTTATTTTCATGAGGGCTGAGTGTGTTTTGTTGCTCTTATGTATTCTCAGATGAGCACACCGAGTGCTTTAAATAATTATATAACAAGCACAAAGTTCCATGAACTTACACACCCCTGAACATTAATGCAGTTAATACAGTAACTTGTTAACATGATGTCCGACACCTGCTTTGTGTGGAAGTACTTCAAAATATTAAACAATGCAGATGCCAATTGTGCGCTGAGCTGGAGAGAACAATGAATTCATACATCCAAAACACATCTGGGTGAAATACCGAAGCATCCGATAGATTTACCTTCAGCAGTTGGCTGTGACAAAAAGCGCCTCACTGAAGAAAGATGACAGTGTTCTTATGGCTCCTACCGAGGACCTTATTTAGCACCTTCCAGGACTTTTTAGGAGTCTCCCTGTGATGCATTTTTGAGTTCTGCATCGTGACTTCTTTTGCTCTTTCGTATGGTATGTGTTAGTTTATTCCTATATGTAGCATGCTCTTTCTTATTTGTCTCACTTGGATTATTGATGTAGTGTTTGTAGAGTTTATTTCTATGGTTGATAGACTTTAGAATTCCTTTAGTAAGCCAGGGATTTTGATCTACGGTTCTGCATGTAACAATCTTCTCGGGTATGGTGCAACGAATGGATTCTGTAATCTCATCAATCAAAGTATTACAGGTGCATCTCAATAAATTAGAATATCATCAAAAAGTTAATTTATTTCAGTAATTCAATTGAAAAAGTGAAACTCATATATTATATAGATTCATTACACAGTGATATATTTCAAGCATTTATTTCTTTTAATTTTGATGATTATGGCTTACAGCTAATGAAAACCCAAAATTCAAGATCTCAGAAATGTTGGCCTACTGAACTGAAAAGTACAGTATGTCCATGAACAGCACTCAACACTGGGTTGGGGCTCCTTTTGCATGAATTATTGCATCAATGCGGCGCTGCATGGAGGCGATCAGCCTGTGACACACCTGAGGTGTTATGGAAGCCCAGGTTGATTTGATAGCGGCCTTCAGCTCGTCTGCATTGTTGAGTCTGGTGTCTCTCATCTTTCTCTTGACAAACCCCATAGATTGTCTATGGGGTTTAGGTCAGGTGAGTTTGCTGGCCAGTTAAGCACAGTGATACTGTGGTCATTAAACCAGGTACTGGTACTTTTGGCAGTGTGGGCAGGTGCCAAGTCCTGCTGGAAAATGAAATCAGCATCTCCATAAAGCTTGTCAGCAGAGGGAAGCATGAAGTGCTCTAAAATTTCCTGGTAGATAGCTGCGCTGACTTTGGACTTGATAAAACACAGTGGACCAACACCAGCAGATGACATGGCTCCACAAATCATCACTGACCGTGGAAACTTCACACTGGACCTCAAGCAGCTTGGATTGTGAGCCTCTCCACTCTTCTTCCAGACTCTGGGACCTTGATTTCCAAATGAAATGCAAAATTTACTTTCATCTGAAAAGAGGACTCTGGACCACTGAGCAACAGTCCAGTCCTTTTTCTCCTTAGCCCAGGTAAGATGCTTCTGACGTTGTCTCTGGTTCAGGAGTGGCTTGACACGAGGAATACAACAGTTGTAGCCCATGTCCTGGATACGTCTGTGTGTGGTGGCTCTTGAAGCACTGACTCCAGCCTCAGTCCACTCCTTGTGAATCTCCCCCAAATTCTTGAATGGCCTTTTCTTGACAATCCTCGCAAGGTTGCGGTCATCCCTCTTGCTTGTGCACCTTTTTCTACCACACTTTTTCCTTACACTCAACTTTCCATTAATATGCTTGGATACAGCACTCTGTGAACAGCCAGCTTCTTTAGCAATGACCTTTTGTGGCTTGCACTCCTTGTAGAGGGTGTCAATGACTGTCTTCTGGACAACTGTCAAGTCAGCAGTCTTCCCCATGATTGTGTAGTCTACTGAACCAGACTGAGAGACCATTTAAAGGCTCAGGAAACCTTTGCAGGTGTTTTGAGTTAATTAGCTGATTAGAGTGTGACACCATGAGTCTACAATATTGAACTTTTTCACAACATTCTAATTTTCTGAGATCCAGAATTTTGTGTTTTCATTAGCTGTAAGCCATAATCATCAAAATTAAAACAAATAAATGCTTGAAATATATCACCCTGTGTGTAATGAATCTATATGAGTTTCACTTTTTCATTTGAATTACTGAAATAAATTAACTTTTTGATGATTTATTGAGATTTTATTTATTGAGATGGACCTGTACATGCTGTATCAGGATCTGTACAATGATAAACCAAATCCCATATTTTGGCTTTCAAGCTTTCACATAATTGCTGCAAGGTTCTCTCATTTAGGACTTTAGCTTTTGTTTTATGATGTGACATTACAGAGTTTCTAGCAAGATCAATGAATAAAACAAGAGGAAGATGATCAGATATATCAGAAAGCACCACACCCAATTCAGAACAGGCATTATGAATGTTTGTAATGTTATCAATACTTGACTTAGTGTAATGTATTTGTATTTTTTAGGAAGAAGTGTGTAGTGTGTTAATAAAAAAAAATTCAGCAATATCATCTTTAGAAATATAGATATTAAAATCCCAGAGAATGACACAGTCATTGTTAATTCTATTCATGGAAATAAGAGTTCATCCAATTTAACCTGAAAGGTGCCAAAATCAGAGTCTGGGGGATGATAAATTACTCCAACTATAAGATTTTTACCATTGTTAATATTTATCTCAATAAAAAGAAAGTCAGATTTACTATCTCCAATAACAAAATCATCACAAGCATTTACAGAATTCACATAAAGACATACACCACCATCTGTTCTGCCAAGTCTGTTTTTGTTATAGAACCTGTGGCCATCTAGGTGTAAAGTAATTATATAAGAGCTGTCATTTAGCCGGGTTTCACATCATTCAGTTACATCAAAACTACGATATGTGGTGGTCAGAAAAGAGACTAGTTCGTCATGGTGTTTGTTCAGACTTTTATGTTCAGGTGTAAAAATGAACATAAAAATCACCTTCCTCCACCCCTCTCTCCTCCAGTCTTTGGATCCAGGCAAGCCAGAAGACTATCACCTTGACCCTCCTCACGCCTCTCTCCTCCAGTCATCAGGTCCGGTCCAGGCAGCAGGAGTTTGGAGCCACTCACCTCACCCAGTCTTTGCATCGTCATCTCATCACCACCACCACTAGTGTCTAGACCCCAGGGGGTTTCCTCTTCACTACAGCTTCATCGCCCCCTATTTATATATGTGCATATTGTATTTACCATGATGGGGTCTAACCGCCAGACTTTTCATGCTTCATATCTCATGCATGCGTCAATAAACTATTTATCTTTTCTCTGAAGTCTCTCCTGATTGAAATGAATAATTAGTATTATCACATACATTTCAACTGGTGTGAAGCATAATATTTACAATTTAGTTTGCTACCGCTATCAAAGCAATGCTGTTCATTGTCTTCATCACAACTGAAATCATCAAAGCCCATATAAGGTCTGATGGTGATATAGGTGGCTGATGAAGTTTACTGGGACCATACTACAATACCAACAACAATGAGACAAACAAATAACATCCTGCCCTGCACACTACAGGGCTGTAGCATAACAAAGGAGCAACAGTCATATGACTTCCACCCTCCACTCAGGGGAAAAGGAATGAATGAATTTTGGGGCAGTGAGCCAGGCAAGTAAATAGTAAAACACCACATCTTAATGAGCTACATTATTCAACATCAAGGTGAACAGGCACTACACTAGTGCCCTGCAGTCACTATGCCTCACAAATAGAGGGTTTAAATCTCCCTTGGTCGTCATTTGTAATCAGCATGAAAAATGATACAAAGTGAGAATAGAGGAGGAAAAAAATCAATTTAAATCTAATCATTCCTCATTAAACTGATTTTCCATGTCAGTAGCTATGCTTATATTTCTACAACCCCAACAGGTGTTCAGAGACTTCAATGGTACTTCAAACTTTCTCCAGGGATAAGATAAAGGCTTCAGCCTCTTTTGGATCCTGGAAATTATGGATTTCGCTTCCTCTGGAGAGCTTAATTGTAGCAGGGTAAAGCAAAAATGCCTGAAATCCTTTGACGCGAGCCTCATGCATCAGTTTGTAGCAAGGTTGTCGACACGACACTACTATACTGATAGTCAAGTATTGTTAGCTAACATTTAATGTAATATATTAAGACAAACAAACAGCAAAGAAATTCCAGTGTTTTCTCTTTTGCGTCTTAAATGAATGTTTCCTCTCCTGTGCCTCAGGACTCCAGTGCTGACAGCTCAACTACCAGCCATCTTCAAGCACTGCCGCAGCAATTCCTCCACTCTTCTGCCCAGCTCATCCGCCTGCCTACCCCCTGCCTTCTCCAATCCCCCCAACCCTTGGTTTTCCCAATAAATCCCCTCACTTTGTTGAACTACCTGTTGTGTCCGTGTCTGCATTTGGGTCCCAAAAACAACAGCCTTAACAATTATTAAGTTTGTTATGACAATTTCTATCATATAAATTATAACCATTAATTACTAAATTCGGCAAAACTGGTTTCACATTTGAATATATTAAGATAATGTGGATTAATGGTAAAAGGAATGCTTTACAAATTTTATCATACTCAATATTGGAACAATTGAATCCAAATTTATTCGCAAATGTCCTATATAGTATATGTTTCCAATAACATGCCTTGAGATTTGGACTGCAAATAATGATTAATTTCATTGCGGATTAATGGGTTGATTACTTTCTTGATTAATCCATTAGTTGTTTGGTCCATAAAATGTCAGAAAATGGAGAAAAATATCAATCACTGTTTCCCAAAGCCCCGGATGATGTCCGCAAATGTCTTGTTTTTTCTACAATCCAAAGATATCAAGTTTACTGTCATGCAGGAGTAAAGAAACCAGAAAATATTCACATTTGAGATGCTGGAATCTGAGAAATTTGGCTGTTTTTTAAAAACTTGTCACTTATCACTCAGATTACACACACTGATTAATCAATTATCAAAATATGTGGCAATTGATTTAATAGTCAATTCATTATTGATGAAATGTTGCAGTTTTTGTCGAGATAATTGTAAGGTGATGTGGAAATGGCAGTAAAACTGATCAGCAACATTCATTTGTGTACAGATTAAGTGAATTAGGCTGCAGTGGTTTGTCATTTTTAAAAAGTGGATCCCTAGAAAAAAAGTTTGGAAAACACTGGTCTAGATAAATGAAAGCCCGCTAAAAGCTCATTTTTAGTGGAGGCCACATAAATAAAAGATCAAAAACATCCCCATGATCGCCTTCAAAGCTCAGAACTGAGACATCTAGGATTCAGAGCTTTGACGCAGCTTGTCCCTTTGAGTTTATGAAGCTAATGTGAAGCTCTGCTTCACTGCAGGGCTGTCAACAGTATCATTAGATAAACTTATATCATAAACATTGTCAACAACAACAGTTTTTCAGTTTTTGGTAACTGCTAACTGACAAACTTGTTGAATCTCACCAGTCTTTTACAGTTTAAACTGGTGTAGAAAATGGATGGATGGATTAAAAAATATAAAATATTAAACACAAGGTTAACACACAAATTCTTCTATAAAATAAGGGGCTTATAAATACAAAACTGAAGATAGGTTGGCGTGTCAATAATGTTTCTTGTTTGCCTAGCATTTTGTTTTTCTAATTCTGTGACAATTAAGTAGTTTATTTGTCTTATGAGTGTGCACTTAAAGCCACTCTCTAAACTTTGGAAAATAATGAGCTCCCTGGTTGAGAAGGTGCCAAAATATAGGCAGCAGTAATGAGTTCCCAGTTCTTGGAGGTGTGAAAAGTCAGGAGATGAGACAGACATCTGTCTGCATCCCCACCAGACCATCTTTCACATTTCTAATTGGTGTTTATATTACATGGATTACTGCACAAGACATAAACTAAAACTATATGCTGTTTCCAATAAGAATCATACAACTTAATTTAAAAAAAAAAAAAAAGAAAAAGAAAAAAAAAAAAAGCAGCATGATAAAATACAATAAAATAAAATAAGATCACAGGAACATTAATATTAATGCTATATTATTTATTGATATTACATCATAGTACCTATTCAAACTGTGCAATATTAATTTATAATGTCTGATTATGTAGCATGCACATTTTCTCTATATTTGATTGTACTTCTTCTCACAGGATCAAGGAATACAACTGATATGGACAGGGGCACCATAACATTTTATGCACATGCAATTTATTGTCATAATGCATGTAAATTATCACCATGAGAGAGATAAGGAAACACCCTATCATCGCCATGCATATTCAAGCAGTTCTCTCTCCCACATATTTATCCAAACTGCTTCAGAATGTCTGTGTGCCATCTAGACAACGTTGTGATCAAAAGTTATCAAAAGATTTTGCTCACGTTGAAGGGTGTGGCTGTGAGGTGGCGGCGAATTTTGATGTCTCGCCATGAAATATGAAATTGTTATAACTTTTGCATAAATGCTCCGATCTGCACCAAACTTCACATGGTTGATAATAGTCCTGCCCTGAAGACGTTTCCATGCAGAAATTTTGTAATTGTCATAGCACCCCCTGCTGGTGACAGGAAATACCATGTTTTAGACTTTGAGGTGCTGCTCTGACCACATTGACCATATTCAACTCAAATTTGATGTTGGTCATGCTATATTGTGAAGACCATGATGTCTCATAAGACACTGCCGCACTGATGGCGCGGCGAATGTTGATGTTTCGCCAAAACACAGGAAGTGAACATAACTTCAGTTTACTTGGTCGAATCTTCCTGAATCTTTATATGTTTGTCACTGGTCCCGCCCTGAGCATATCATATTAATTTCATAAGTGGGCGTGGCTAAACAAACTCCTCCTCCACAAATGATCCGATTGACTTCAAAACTGGTGTGTAACATATAGACAAGTGTGTGATCAATTCTGATTCACAGAATTGGTCAGCGTTGAACGGTGTGGACGTGGCGTGGCGTTGACTTTACATGTCTCGCCATGAAACACGAAATTGCTATAACATGAGATTAAATGGTCAAATGTGCTCCAAACTTCACATGTATGATAATAATCCTGGCCTGAACACATCTACATGACGCTCACGACTCATAGTCATAGCGCCACCTAGTGGGGACAGGAAGTAACGCCGCAGTGTTTCCTACAGTGTCCGTAGAGGGTGAAAATTCAGCACGTCGTCTACCACTCGGCGTCTGGCGACATGGTCGCGGCCGCAGCAGGCCCCGAGTGGCGTGGGGTCGCGAGGGCCCGTTCAACGCTGCTTGCAGCTTTAATTAGGGCCCGAGCACCGTAGGTGCAAGGCCCTATTGTTTTTGCTCAGACTGCCCAAAAAATGAATCGCATTTTTGGGGGCTTAAACATACTCAAAAACTCACCAATTTTGGTACACGCGTCAGTCTTGGTGAAAATTTACGTGTCATGTGGTTTTGGTTGGTGGGCGTGGCAAAATAACTTGGCCACGCCCTTTAAACGCCGCCATTACCCGCACGTTTCACCGATTTGCACGAAAATCGGTACACACGTAGATCATGCCCAGACGCACAAAAAAGTCTGGGGGACCCTATAGGCTAAACCCAACAGGAAGCCAGCCGATTTTGGCCTTTTTTTGCGATTTCCACTACTTGCATTTGAACGAACTCATCCTAGGGATTTCATCCAATCGTCTTCAAATTTGGTACACTTCATCATGACCCCATGCAGATCAAAAGTTATTAAAAGAATTTCTGTAGGTCAAAGGGCGTGGCTGCTAGGGCTCGACAAACTTTGGCGACTGTTTTGGAACGCGCCGTTTCGCTTCGAACGGCTGTCCCGCCCACATACTTCATCGTAACAGCTGCAAACTTGCTGGGCATGATGAGGGCGCTGCCCTGAACATATCCATATGTTGACTTTCCACCTAACTCATAGCGCCCCCCGGTGGTAACAGGAAATGACCTGTTTTTGCTTTAACATGTACTGATGCCACATAGTTGACCCCATGGACTTCATTCCACTTCTAAAACATGCAGAACAAGTTGGTGAAGCGACATCATGAAGGCCGTGAAGCTACGAGTAATGGCGTCTGTGTGGCGGCGCGGCGACTATCGATCCTTCGCCATGAAATTACGTTTGCCCTTTTGATGTCATTAATGAAGTCATATCATCATGAAAATTGATAGACAGGTCAAGGATGGCAATCTCTTATATGTGATAGGGGCGTCGCCCATGGGCGGGGCAAAATGCTTCGATAGCGCCCCCTTGAAATCTTCAAAAAACCCTCTCCATAGGGGTTTTTTGGAGTAGGAAGATGAAAATTGGTACACATGTGTAAGTTGTCCAGACGCACAAAAAAGTCTTTTGCACCATTGGTCTACTCCAAACAGGAAGTCGGCCATTTTGACTTTTCGTGTCATTTTGGCGTGATTTCCACACGTTGTATTTTAACAAACTCCTCCCAGGGATTTTGTCCAATCCACTTCAAATTTCTTTCAGATCATCCTAAGACTATGCTGATCAAAAGTTATTAAAAGCTTTTTTCTATGTCGATGGGCATGGCTGCTATGGCGCCGCCATTTGTGATGATGGAAATGACCAGTGTTTACTTTAACATGTACTGATGCCACATAGTTGATCCCATCAACTTCATGCCACTTCTAAAACATGCAGAACAAGTTGGTGAAGCTACATCATGAACGCCGTGAAAGTACGAGTAATGGCGTCTGTGTGGCAGCGTGGCGAATATTGATCCTTCGCCATGAAAGTACGTTTACTGTTTTGATGGCTTTAATGAACTTGTATCATCATGAAAATTGATACACCAGTCAAGGATGGCAACCTCTTACATCTCATGTGGGCATAGCCCATGGGCGCAGCAAAATGCCTCTATAGTGCCCCCTTGAAATTTTCAAAAACCCCTCCCCATAGGGGTTTTTTTGGAGTAGGAAGATGAAAATTGGTACACATGTGTAACTTGTCCAGAGAAACAAAAAAGTCTCCTATACCATTGGTCTACTCCAAACAGAAATTCGGCCATTTTGATTTTTCGTGTCATTTTGGCGTGATTACCACACATTGTATTTGAACGAACTCCTCCTAGGGATTTTGTCCAATCCACTTCAGATGTCTTTCAGATCATCCTGAGAGTATGCTGATCAAAAGTTATTAAAAGCCTTTTTCTATGCCGATGGGCGTGGCTGCTATGGCGCCGCCATTTTTGATGATGGAAATGACCAGTGTTTACTTTAACATGTACTGATGCCACATAGTTGACCCATGAAACAGGAAATTGCTATTATTTGTGCATAAATTGTCTCATCTGCACCAAACTTCACAAGGATGATAAAAGTCACACCCTGAACACATCCACATGACAATCAGGCCTCAGAGTAATAGCACCGCGTAATGGAAAGAGAAAGAACCTCTAATTCCTCATACAATGTCAGAACTAGGATTGAATCCCATGACACGGGATTCCTTGGAAATCTAATCAAGACCATTTCACATTTCCTGGGAAATGCAATGACAAGACATGGGAAAACTGTATTTTTATTCATCTTTTTTAAGCACAGAACATGTTAAATATATTCAGAAAAACAGTGGCTGACGCTTTACTGTCACACAACATGCAGCAGATATGTGTGTGCGTGCGCCGTGTGTCAGTAAAATGCAACACAGTCAAATAATTCAGACAGCGCTGAGTAAAAAGCACATGCATGAGTCTGACCTTGTAACAATGCGTGTGTACTAAGACACAAATGCTGAAGTAAAAATAAAGAAAGGATCCGTTAAGTTTGACTGATCATTGATTTTACTAGCCTGCCGTGTGTTGCTTTGTTATTACGGGAAGCTCGCTCCTGCAGCCTCGGCTCATACTGGCGGAACAGCTGTAGAATAAAAGTTTGACTGGGACGGATCAGGCCCCACGTACGCGGCCGCAAGCGCCCCGAGTTGCATGGGGTGCGAGGGCCCGTCCAATGCTGCTTGCAGCTTTAATCATAAATTATCTTTTGATTGGACGGCCCAGTAGTCATATTTGTAGGTGGTGCTTGCATGCTGTCTTATATTACGAGACTGAGATCACCAGTATGTCTCACCCCAGTACAGACCTCTGTATCTGTGTTGAGGTTGTCTTTGCGTTTATGATGATGGGTGGCCTCTCTCAAGAGCAGTACTGTTTCCCAGACTCTAATGCCTCGTGTGTTAGGGCAGAGTTCAGTGTGGGGAGCAAAGTTACCCTCTCTTTGTTGTTTGCTTTGGGCATGCTAGTTACGATTTTAGGAAACTCTGTGGTTATTGTGTCAATATGTCATTTCAAGCAGTTGCATAATCCTACTAACATGCTTATTTTATCTCTTGCTCTTGCCGATTTTCTTGTGGGTGTTATCGTGATGCCCTTCAGCTCCTTTCGGACCATTCATGGCTGCTGGTTCTATGGTGATGCCTTCTGTCTGCTTCACTCTAGTTTTGATATGTTTCTTACCACTCTCTCTATCTTTCACCTGATTTGCATTGCTGTAGACAGACAACAAGCAATATGTAATCCTTTGCATTACTACAGGAAAATCACAATGCCAGTGGCCTGGATTATGATATGTGGCAGCTGGGCACTGGCTGCTGTCTATTCTTATGGTATACTTTACTCAAAGGCAAATGTAGCAGGGTTAGAGGATTATATGGCATCAATAAATTGCCTAGGCAGTTGTAACCTTCTGTTTAATCCCCTTTGGGGAATCCTGGACAGTATTATTGCCTTTTTCTTTCCCTGCACTGTAATGGTTTGTCTGTACACTAAAATATTTATTGCTGCTAACGAGCATGTAAGAAAGATTGGCAATGTGAGTAATTGTTCAAATGACAGAAAAAGAGGTGAGTTGATTAAAGAGTCTGAGCACAAGGCAGCAAAAACTCTGGGTATTGTGCTCGGTGCATTCATCTTTTGTTGGATGCCCTTTTTCATAAATTCAATCATTGATGCTTACACTGGCTTTAGCACACCTCCTGCTATCTTTGAAGCATTTGTTTGGTTGGGTTACTTGAATTCAACCTTAAACCCAATAATCTATGCTTTTTTTTATCCGTGGTTTAAGAAATGCTTTTATCTCATTGTCAGTCTGAAAATATTTAAGCCCCATTCTTCAACCATAAAGGTGCATATTTTCACACGGTACTGATGAATGTTTTGAGAATGTGTTTGCATTAAGAGCATGTTTAAATGCTTTAATCAAAACTTAGATGTTTCACTTTTCCTTAACATTTTTTTTATTCCTGCCACTCATCTCTACAGATTTAGCGCAGCCAATGAAAGTGTTCCATTTTTTGCCTTTGGCAGGTTTACTCATATTAAAAAAAATTTTAAGACCTTAAGGATTTGGTTAGATTTTCTTCTTCTTCTTCTTCTTTTTTATTGTTATTATTATTATTATTATTATTATTATTAGGGGCCGGGCAACCTAAGCTGCCAGGACCCTATTGTAATCCTGCATGTTCTTCTTTCTTTCTTCTTCTTCTTTCTTCTTCTGAGGAAATCCTACTTCCCATGCGCGAAAAATGACCAAACTTTGCACAAAGGTCCAGTCCCATGCCAGATTGCCTCAGCTGCAAAAACAGGCCAATAGTCCTGATGGTGGCGCTACAGCAAGCCTCTAAACTTCAAAATTTTGAAAATTCACAACAAATCAACCATATGTGCTACAGATTTGCAACTTTCACCAAAATGTAGCCCCAATACTGAAGAAACCTATTGCAAATTATGAAGTCCATCACTGTTTTTTTCAAAAACTGTAAAACTTATTAAACCTATATCCTCCCACAATTTTTGCTCAATTGACACCAAACTTGCTACAGAGCATCTTCAGGCTGTCCTACACAAACGATCCACACAGATTTTTGATTTATCAAAAATTGAGCCTACAGTGCATCAAAATGTTTGACTGTAAACGGTATTGTAAACAGTATTGTGAACAATTGGAGTCAATGCAAAAATGTCATTTTTAAACATCAGTTTTTCACTTTTGGAGCCAATAAATCATTGTGAAAAACAAATTACCAACATCTCCATGCTGTCTAGGTGCAATTTGTGTATTTTCGGATTTTTGTCTCAATAACTGAATTTTTGACAGCCATTTGAAATCTGCCTTTACACGCTAACAGCTGCTGTCTTGCACACAGGTGACTGACTTAGTCAATTTGTGAAGCTACAAGTGGCATTTCCGTTTGCCAATTAGCTCAGTGAGATAGAGGATGGTTCTTGGTGTTGAAGGTTGTGAGCTCAAGCCTCAGCTTGTGCAACATTTCCAGTTGAGAAATCTACCCAAATTTTTCACAAAGGTCCAGTCCCATGCCAGATGTCCTCAACTGGAAACACAAGACAATAGTCCTGATGGTGGCGCTACAGCAAGCCTCTAAATTTCAAAACTTTGAAAATTCACAACAAATCAACCATATGTGTTACAGATTTGGAACTTTCACTTTGAAATTTGCTTTTCCATGGCATGGATGGCTGCTGCCTGGCACCCTGATCCTTGGCTTAGTCAATTTGTGAAGCCACACATGAGCTGTCACTTGCCAATTAGCTCAGTGAGATAAAAGACGGACCTCAGTCTCAGAAGTCATGAGTTTGAGCCTCAGCAGGACGGACTTTCTAATGTGAAAGTCCTATGTTCAGGCATCATGTATCGTAAATTTCCCCACTGTGGGACAAATAAAGGAACATTTTATCTTATGCTAAGTGGATTAGAGACTACTAAGGTTAAAATAATTATGATCCAGGCAGTTTCACAGAGAGACAAATACTCTTTATCAACACTTTTCCCTGTTATCCCTTGTCTCTCTTCCCTGTTTATTTGGCTTAGCTATCAGTTAATATGCAGAGTCTATCCAATAGCCAATAGCTACTAATCATTGCAGCTGTAGAATTCCTATAATGAGCTAGAAGACGTTTTAAACATATATACCACAGAGTTGTCTCTTGCTAATTAGCTCAGTGAGATAGAGCATAGTCTCTTGAGCCAGAAATTGTGAGTTCAAGCCTCAACTGTTGTAAAATGCACATTAGAATGCCACCTTTTTTTCATCTTCCTACACTCTGCTTGTTGATCAGAACTGCCTAATTTTGCCTAAAATTGCCCGGCCCTGACCATTGCTGCACAGCAGCTATAATTATTAGGGCCCAAGCGACGACGTAGTCGTCTGACGAGGACCCTCTTGAAACTGTAATGTTTATTGTTTATTATTAGGGCCCGAGCACCGTCCGGTGCGAGGACCCTATTGAATTTCAAGGAATTATTATTAGGGCCCGAGCGACGACAACGTCGTCCGACGAGGACCCTCTTGAAATCGTACTGTTTATTAGGGCCCGAGCGACGACGACGTCCGACGAGGACCCTCTTGAAATCGTACTGTTTATTAGGGCCTGAGCACCTCGGTGCGAGGACCCTATTGTTTTTGCTCAGACTACCAGGAAATAATGAATTGCATTTTTGGGGGCTTAAACATACTCAAAAACTCACCAAATTTGGCACACACGTCAGTTTTGGTGAAGATTTACCTGGCATGTGGTTTCTGTTGGTGGGTGTGGCAAAATGACTTGGCCACGCCCTTTAAACGCCGCCATTACCCGCACGTTTCACCGATTTGCACGAAAATCGCTACACATGTAGATCATGCCCAGACGCACCAAAAAGTCTGGGGACCCTATAGGCTAAACCCAACAGGAAGTCGGCCATTTTGAATTCCGTGGTCATTTTTGGCCTTTTCCACGTGTTGTATTTTAACAAACTCCTCCTACAGGATTGCTTGGATTGACTTCAAACTCGGGGTGTGCGAGCTTGACTACCTTGTGATCAAAAGTTATTAAAAGGTCTTCCGGATTCTGAAGGGCGTATCGGCTTTTTGACGTCAAAGTTTGACCTCTCGCCATGAAACACGAAATTGCTATAACTTTAGCATCAATGGTCCGATCTGCACCAAACTTCACATTAGTGATAACAGTCCCGCCCTGAACACGTCTACATGCAGAAATTTTGTAATTGTCACAGCGTCCCCTGCTGGCGACAGGAAATACCATTCTTTAGACTCTAAGGTGCTGCTCTGATCAGGTTGACCCTATCCAACTCAAATAGGGTCAGAAAGGCTTTAACATGTTGCTAATGCTATATTATGAAGACCGTGATGTCTTGTCAAACGGTGTCGCCGTGACGGAGCGGCGAAGGTCGCTGCTTCGCCAAAACCCAGTAGGTGGCTCTAACTTCAGTGTTGTTGGTCAAATCTGCCTGAAACTCCACATGTATATCACTGGTCTACTCCAAACAGAAAGTCGGCCATTTTGATTTTCACGTGTCATTTTGGCGTGATTACCACACATTGTATTTGAACGAACTCCTCCTAGGGATTTTGTCCAATCCACTTCAGATGTCTTTCAGATCATCCTGAGACTATGCTGATCAAAAGTTATTAAAAGCTTTTTTCTATGTCGATGGGCGTGGCTGCTATGGCGCCGCCGTCTTTGATCCATCGCCATGCATATTCAAGCAGCTCTCTCTCCCACATTCTTACCCAAACTGCTTCAAAATGTCTGTGTGCCATCTAGACAACGTTGTGATCAAAAGTAATCAAAAGATTTTGCTCACGATGAAGGGTGTGGCCGTGAGGTGGCGACGAATTTTGACGTCTCGCCATGAAACATGAAATTGCTATAACTTTTGCATAAATGCTCCGATCTGCACCAAACTTCACATGGTTGATAATAGTCCCGCCCTGAAGATATTTCCATGCATAAATTTTGTAATTGTCATAGCGCCCCTTGCTGGTGACAGGAAATACCATGTTTTAGACTTTGAGGTGCTGCTCTGACCACATTGACCATATTCAACTCAAATTTGATGTTGGTCATGCTATATTGTGAAAACCATGATGTCTCATAAGACACTGCCGCCCTGATGGTGCGGCGAATGTCGATGTTTCGCCAAAACACAGGAAGTGAACATAATTTCAGTTTACTTGGTCGAATCTTCCTGAATCTTTATATGTTGGTCACTGGTCCCGCCCTGAGCGTATAATATTAATTTCATAAGTGGGCATGGCTAAACAAACTCCTCCTCCACAAATGATCCGATTGACTTCAAAACTGGTGTGTAACATATAGACAAATGTGTGACCAAAACTTCTTAACAGAATTGGTCAGCGTTGAGCGGTGTGGGTGTGGCGTGGCATTGACTTTTGATGTCTCGCCATGAAACACGAAATTGCTATAACATGAGATTAAATGGTCAAATCTGCTCCAAACTTCACATGTATGATAAAAGTCCCAGCCTGAACACATCTACATGACGCTCACGAGTCATAGCCATAGCGCCACCTAGTGAGGACAGGAAGTAAGACCGCATTGCTTCCTGCAGTGTCCGTAGGGGGTGAAAATTCAGCACGTCGTCTACCAGTTGGCCTCTGGTGACATGGTCGTGGCCGCAGCGGGCCCCGAGTGGCGCGGGGTCGCGAGGGCCCGTTCAACGCTGCTTGCAGCTTTAATTTGTTATTATTATTGTTACAAATACTACTAGTCTTGTCACCATTGCAGTATGATAAAACAAAATACTATATTTAAGAATGAAATGGTCTTGTTCCATCATTTAGCATTTGTATCAATTACCACAAGTATAGCTTGTGTGCATGAAGAGGGAAAAGCCTAATGGAAGTGTAATAGCAAGCCAAATATCTGATGCAGAATTGATTAACTAAGTTGTTTGTATGTAACAAGATGTTTACTGTTTAGAGAAATCAACATATAATAAATGTATGTTGTGCAAGGTCTTGAGGCTGGAGCTGAAACAACGAGGCCTATATTTTCTGCCTCCTGTCCGAAATGACTTACCCAAAATAAATGGAGTATATTCTCACAACTACAAGGGCTGTATGTATAATCTTGGTCTCAAAAGAAAGGTAAGACATGTGAGATTACTACAGAAGTGTCAGAATCAAGATATGTGTTACTATGTCACTGGAACACAGTAGAAAATGTGAATTTTTATCTCCACCTAAAAAAAAACATTGTTTAGAGTGAAAATCTCTTTTGAATCATAGGATAGTAGCCCAATTCATCTAGGAATTAGTAAAGGGATATCTGATGAGTAACTGTGCAAAAGTGCATGCTAAAAAAGTGAATCTGAACAGTTGTACAGATGTTTTAACACAGACATGTCTAGGCGGAACCACCAAATGTGCCATTTGGGCATCAGTCACACAAACGTTTGGCATTGTGTTGTTAGTATATGTTAGCACCGCTATCTGATTCAAACATTCAGAGAACCTCCTCTGCTGTAAATTTCTCCTGTTTTCTTTTTGCCATTGTTGAGAAAAACTCGGCATTCGGCCTCAGTGCTGCCTGCAGGCTGCATCGTGCGCATGTGCGTAAACTCACTGGGAAGGTCCGCAGGGAAATATCTCGACAACCCATTGGTCGAGTCAGAGTCAGAGTCAGGAGAATCGATCGCTACCACCCAAATTAACCTAGCAACACCAATGAAGTGAATGAAGTGAAGCCAAAGATAGTGTATTGTAGCAAGATGCATACTCCACTCTAAAAAGCCCCTTCATCTTTATGAAAACAACCAGGACCTTTGTGATTCATTTCAAACTACTGAAGAGTCATAGTAGTACACATTAGCAGTTTTTTTTCAAGCTGGAATATAACTTTAGGCCACAAAACAGCAAAAGTAAGACAGACTTTATGATTCTGTGAAGGGTTTTTTTGCGACTCTTTGGCGTCTCTGAGTTTTTGTTGCACAGTGACGAGACAGACATCTTTGTAATCAGCAGCAGCTGTGCTTTCATATGACACCTTGTTTGTGTGGTTTGCTTGAAGTGATGAGATTCGTAAAAGCACTAAATTGGACGTGCGCTGTTTTCGTCTTTTTGTTAAATGCCCATATTATTGCTTTGGGGTTTAAATTGTGTTTTGTTTAGGTGGCAATGCTTGATAGAGGCTTTTAGCTGAGTTTCTCCCTGTCATTTTGGTATGCTATATGTTAGGATTGGTGCTTCCTAGTGTGCGCATAGATCGTCTGTACCGCAGGCATCTGACGCAGCCCCCTGTACAGGGGGCTCTCGTGATGAACAGTTAATTGATTATGAAATTAATTGCCAACTATTCGGACAATCAATTAATTGGTTTGAGTAATTTTAGAAGAAAATTCTTTGAGTTGAGCTTCTTGAATGTGAATATATTTTGGTGTCTTTACTCCTCTATGACAGTAAACTGAATATCTTTGGGTTGTGAGTAAAACAAGATATTTAAGGATGTCATCTTGGGCTTTGGGAAACACTGATTGACACTTTTCAAATTTTAAAACAAATAACTATTAATCAATTAATCAAGAAAATGATCGACCATTTCATCTACTATGTAAATAATGATTAGTTGCAGCCCTACTTGAGTCAGCGTAATACCTAATTGTACCATAAAATATTAATGCAAGCCAGATCAAATAATAATAACTTTGCTACATAGTTCTGAAATAAATTCAGAGAATTTAGTACATAAACTTGTTCATGGTATATTGAACCATTTTGTTCATTTTCACATAAAATAGCATTTTCAAACACATTCATTACAGTTGTTTCAGGCCTCTGTATTTTATTGACAATGGATTCAACACCCAGCCAACATGTTATCATTACTACTGACACTACAGGTAGGAGGTCAGTCAATGTTGTCATAAGCTGCCTGACAATACAATTAAATGGAGTGATTATGCCCACATGCCCATTTTAAAGTCAGAGCTCAAAAAGATTTCTTTTCCACAGTGTTCTGCAACTGTCCATTGCAGTTGAACGTTTTTATTTCTCCATAACAGAACTAAATGTAGTTAAATTTTTTGAGTAACTTAAATCACTTTATTGACTCACTCGGGACCACCATGGAAGTTCTATTGCTTGCTTCTACCTGAATTAAAAATTGGAATCACTCTGGGTGTTTGGCCACAGTGAGGAAACTGCTGCTATATAAGTCAAATATTGCTCTCTCCCAACCAGCCAAACTCAGGCTTTTGCAAAATCAGTAATTTTATCCTGCAGAACATGTGAGTTGCTGGTCTGCCGCTGCCTCAATCAGCTTGTTTGTGTTATTGTGTGACTTTGGTGTTTTAAAAGGTTAGTTTGGATTCACAAGCGGACTAACCAATTGTTGCAACAGCAGATTGGCAACTCCTATGTTGTGCAAGGTAATTACTGATTTCAGCCATGGAGTTTGGTTGGTTTGGAGAGCATGATATTTGGCTTATATAATGGCAGTTTCCCGACAGAAAAGGCTGTCTGATGGCAAAGTAAAGCGGTGAAACTATAGAGTCCACTTAAAGTGATAGTGATATACAGTATATATTTTTTCTCCGTCGAGCTTTTATAGTGTTTTGCTGTTGACCCTGTCCAGAGCAGTTCATTACTTAGCTTCTGTGCTGGTATTTCTCACTGCTTCTCCTAGTGGCGTATCGACTGCCAATCACTGTAGGTAATACACAGACTATCGAAAAGTACCTCTTACAATCACACTTCAAATAATCTGAACTATCCTTTTAACATAACATGAAATAATACTCCCTTTCTCCATCCTTGAAGAATGAAGAGCATAGTAAAACATTTTTTCTTATTTAAACACAAAAATATTCTACTCCAGTCTTGATGATACCTTGCCTCTCACTGAGGAACTCTCTTCTGAAGGACCCTTGCTTCCCTCTGCGGATATATTGAATGAACAAGCCAATCGCAGGGAAAGAGTGAAGAAACTTGTTGTGCTTCATCATGGTCAGATTCTTAGAGAACTTATTCAAGTGTTTTCTGAGGAAAGTATCGTGGAGGATGACGTTAGCTTTAAAGTTATTCTTCCTGATGGAAAAGGCTGTGGATGATGGAGGTGTTTTGAGGGATGTGTTGTCAGAATTCTGACAAGCAGTGCACTATGGGAAATGACTTCAAAGTGCCATACCTACGTCATGCTTTTGGTAAACAAGAATGGGAAAGTGTAAGCCGAATAATCACAAGCACCTTCCTATAAAACTTGCACCTGTCCTTCTGGAGCAAGCTGTTCTGGGTGTTGTGGAGAGTGATCTTGTGGACAGCTTTCTCAGGTATGTGTCAGAGTCTGAGCGAGTGATCTTTGAATCTTGCCGTTCAGATTCTGAATGTGTTGACCAAGAAGAATTGTCGGAAATCATGGATATTCACAACTGCCGAAGGCTTCCAACAGCAGATAACATCGAGCAAATCTTGAGGGAGCTTGCGCATTAAAAATTGATTCAAGAGCCAGCTTTTGTGATTGAACAATGAGCCAACACACTCGCACCTCTTCGGTCAGAGCTGAAAAGGATTGCAGCTGCCTATGATGCACTAACCAACATCACGCAAGATCATGAGATCAGTTGTTTACCCCAGTACCCAGAATGCTCAGGAGAAAACAAATTGTCAAGTATGTAAGTGCATACAGATGGAGCCACTTAAAATTTCCGTTTGGTCCGTGGTAGGGCCCAGACCGATCTGTGACAGGTCCCTGTCGTCACCTGGCTGGGCTCGTAGCACTAATGAGATCCCCCGCGATGACGTAGAGAACACGGGGCCGACTCGCCACGCCCATAAGTTAATTTTGTAGAAACCAGTTGCAATGGTCTGTTTATCCACCAGGAGGAGCAGTGAGTGTGGAAGTTGAAGCGCCAGTTATATTTGATGAGGGAGAGAGCTTTCCACACAGAGCATATTTAATGATTATCAGAAATATCATACTTTAGCTTTTTGTTACTCAAAAGAACTGCAAAAGTAATATGGCTGGGGACTGAGCGATTTACAGGGAGGACAAAACTGCAGTTACATCACTAGTCTGAGAGGCTGACTTTATCTGCAGTGGTACAGAGATGAATAATGTACAATGTATAATATTATCGTGACTATATAAATGTAATTTATGGTGCTCTGAGACAGCTGTTAGACCACCCCGCTATGTGTGTGCCACCGTTTCCAGTATGTGCAAAAGCCGAGAGCAAACTCTATTTAACCTCAGTGAAAATGTGTTTTTCAAAGACTAAACGCCAACCAGTGCGGACTTAAGCTGAATATATCGTTAGACAAAAACATCTTCTGAATTCTGGAAATGATTACATTGATTTTTATTATTTTTATTATTGTTATTATTTTGACTTTTGGACTGTACAACGCTCTGTATATCATTGATCTGTCACTGTCTGTCTGTCATGGAAATGATATTTTACAATTAGGCTAGTTGTATTAGGCCTATAAACTAACAAAATTCGTCAAAGCAAGTCATTTGGTGTTTACAAAGTCATGATATTTAACTGAGACAGATTCATTCTGTTCGCGTTCACAGGCTGCTGCCGCGGCTCCAGCAGAAGGCTGACACGGTGTGCGCCACAGTATTTCTCCATACTCAGGCTAATAAAGTCAGTGATCACTCAGTTGAAGCTATAAAAATCTGTCACATACTTGGCATGAGAAGTTAGAAAGATTCTTAAGGAGATTTTGGCCGTCTTTATTCAGTGCGGTGCCGCGGGGTCATTTTACGCCTGAACGAGCAACAGTGTTTGCAGTCGGTGTGACCTGAAAAAATATATTTATCATTAACAAGGGTGCTTTATTAAGTTTCAGACAGAAGACGTCAAGACTAAACGGTATTGGAGCTTCAGCAGGAAAAGATGCACCTGTCTCCCTCTCTCCGTCACACAAACACACACACACATACAGTACACGGACATACCTCAATATCAATGCACACTCAACAAAGCTGTCCTCTCTCACGTCCTGAAGCTGTCAGTGTCTCAAATATTTGTTTCTTTTGGTATGGCCTGGTGTTTCTTGTTTTTTCTATCTTAATAAATTCTAAGATCAATACAACCTACTGTAAGAACAGGGTGCGTGCACTCTTGTAATGATTAAAAATGTCTTGAGTAAACAATGGCTGTTGCTAAGCACCCAGACTAAACCATAAGCGCAGCTTATCCAGCTGTTTGTAGAGTAAAACCAACCTATCGGCTCTTCTATTCATCACATCATTAGCATCACGATGTCCCCTTTTGTTTGGACTGAACGTGTGAATGTGCAATCCAAACAGGTTTCCAGCCCCACACTGTCACACACATCATCACACTGAGTGAACTACAGACTTTCAACAACTCCTCATCACTGTCCATGTCTGAAATACCTAAGTAACATTTTACAATTCTTCATATTATAAACTAACGAAATTCGTTGAAGGAAGTGATTTGGTGTTTTTAAAGTAGTGATATTAAGGTGAGACAGTCACCTACAGTCACTCTATTCGCACTCACAAGCTACTGCCACAACACAGCAGGAGCTGGCTCTGTGCCAGATTTCTTCCAGAAAAATGACTTAGAGACTAAAATAATTACTTCATATTTTGAAATACGCAGTTAGTATCTCAACATTTTGTCTCTTAAAATAGTGAGAGTTCTTTTAAAATGACATAAGTATTCGTTTTCAGATACTAAGTCATGATTTTGAGTTATTTTCATAGTTTCTCATTATTCTGAGAGACTTACTCAATATTTTGAGATCAGGAGACCTGATGCAGGGTGAATTTGTGATTAAAAAAAAAAAGAAAATATGTTTGTTGTAAATTCATAACATTAATATGAATTTGTCACAAGCAGCTTTCACAAAGTTGATAAAGTTTCCCCTAACTTAATAACTCAAAAGGAGCGCAGTGTTTGTCTTTGACGGTGAGAGAGCCCCCACATCTCATTAACATGACCATGAACCTTTGTGTTCTTACTGAATGTGTGAATGTGCGATCTGAAGAGGTTTCCCAGCCTCCACACTGTCCCACAGATCATCACACTGAGTGAACTGTACAGACTATTCAACAACATCGTCACTGTCGATGTCTGAACAAACTCATAAAAGTGACATTTTACAATTCTTCACATTATAAACTAAAAAATGATTTTGTCTCTTAATGAATATTAATGTGATTTTAAAATTTAAGTCTCTTAATGAGCAACTTTTTCAAAATGACTTAGTAATTATTTTCAGGCACTAAGTTATTTTCATAACGTTTCTCATTATTCTGAGACTCAATATTTTCAGATAGGGGAGACCTGGGCCAATTGTAACAATTTTCGGTTTTCCTTAATAACTAATGTGTTTATAACACAGATGCAGTAGATAAAGGTGGTCATTTTAATAACTTAAATTCTTCTGGGTGGCTTATTGTAACCTATAATAATATAACCTAGCAACAAATTTATATTATTGTACAAACGTACTTTAACTAATAGGCCAAACTAATCTTCTATCTTTAAAATAAAAGTAGTGCAATAAAAGTGTAATATTCGCATCTGAGATAGTGGAGTAGATGAATAATGTAGTATAGAATAGAAATACTACTAGGTAAAGTACAAGCACCTCTAAATCTTTGTTAGTTTTTGTGTTTCTGTGAGGGAAGCGCCATCTAATGGTGACACCTTGTAATTGAATAAATGGGCGTGTTACAGTGGAATCTAGGCACAGCCCCACAAAGGTGGGGGGAATGGTAGTTGGCTGCAAACTGGGAGGACACTGGCAGGCTTCTGGAAGGCTTTCGAAAGGTGTGGGAAATTTCAAGTGGCTGCATCTGTACCATCGAGAGTCTGACACCCACCACCTCTCCTCTTTCCTCACGTTTTGCACTGGATCAGACTTGTTTACAGGAAAGAGTGTCACTGTCACCTTCACACAACTTCAGGGCTTTCAGAGAAGACCTGTTACTCATACACGTGGCTGTTACTTGGAGTTGCCAGTCAGATATGACAGGTACCCTGATTTTCGATATGAAATGAACAAAGCTTAGAGAGCAACGTGTGGGTAATGGATATTGTCTAAAATAAAAAGATTTCAGCCCACCAAATGTTCACTTGTAGCCTTTGTAGGTTTTTCAGATCTTTGACTTGAAGGATGTACCTTGTTTAACCATACTGATTGTCACATTGTTAATAAGCTGTCCAACAAAACAAAGATGGCAAAAAACAGCAGAAAAAGGTGAACATTGTTTAAAGTGTAAAAAGGCAGTAATTCAACCCCAAATTTAAAAAAAAGTTATTTTCCCCTGGCATGTAGTGCTACTGATCCCCCTCTAGATAGTTTTGGTGTCAGGTGCAGAGTTTAGGAGGTATTGGCCGTCGAGATGTCTGCCTTCTCTCCAATATAATGGAACTGGATGGCACTCACCTTGTGGTGCTAAAAGCACCAAAAAATCCATTTGAAAAATTATTATTATGTCCCCACTTTTTCCAGAAATCATGACCTGGTTACTCAAGATAATCCACAGACCTTGTTGTGAGCTGTTTCATGTAGGAACTATTTTCTTTCTAGTTGAAATAAAGTAGTTACAGACAAGAACTGCTCACTGTAACAAGGTCTGTGGATTATCTAGAGTAACCAGGTCACGATTGCCATCTTATTCGATTATACTGGAGAGAAGGCAAACATCCCTGTGGCCGATATCTCCAAAACACCGCAACTGGCACCAAAACTATCTGGATGGAAAAACAGCTCTACAAGTCAGCAGAAAAATATGCATTTTTGATTTTGGGGTGAACTGCTCCTTTAAGATTGTTTTTTATTGCTGAACTTCACCAGTAACTTGAGTCTAAATGTATTATTGAGACAACATACTGTTATGATTATCAAATGAATCACATGTTGTGATCTCTACAGTAATTTGGGATATGAGAGGAAAATGGAGGAGCTTAACTCTGTTCTATGTGACACATTATGCCACCAATAAGTCATGTTAAATGAGTTATTTCAGACAACATACAAGTTGTGGTTAGGGAATGATTCACATATGGTAGCGTCCAGGATAATTTGGGATATGAGAGGAAAATGGAGGAACTTAAATCTGTGTTCTATTTCAAACATTTTCAACTTGGGTTTGTTAGAACTTGAAAGTATTTGCTACTTATCTAACCTCCATAAGATACACACAGAATAGCCCCACTGTTCTTTTTGAGAAAACACCACTTTACATCAGTTCCCTTTGTAACATGGTTAGTAATCGGCACACAAGGGTACCAAAAGAAATTACATTTCAATGTTACACGCATACTAAAATATGTTTTTATATTTGTAATAATGAGTATTTCATTATCTGTTATGTTCATGCAACTGATATTGTTCCAGATGCATTACATTTGTTGAACTAGTTTGAAAAATTACCTAAGCAAATGAAACATTCATTTCCAATGGCAATATTTCAGTATTTATTTTTCTTACTGAAGCTGCCTTAAAGGGACAGGTCACCTCAGAATCTAAAAATACACACTTGTCCTCTGGCTTGTAGTACCATTTATCAATCTATACCGTCCTGGTGTGAGTTTTGGAGCTATCAGCCATAGAGGTATCTGCCATTTCTCCAATATGATGGTATTAGATGGCACTAGTGGTGCTCTCCAGGCCAGGGGAAAAATATGTATTTTTGATTTTGGGGTGAACTGTCCCTTTAGTTATTTCAGCACTTGACAGAATTAAGGGATTTCAAGGGTGGACTGTGCAGAGCGACCTGTGCTGGAGGAGAGCACTTAAGGGCAGAAAGTTTGAATTTCTTTCATTCACTCGCTGTCTTATGTGATTTAATCTGCTGGTGTTATTGTTGTTACTGAGAGGGTTTTGAGGGGAATCGTTTGTGCGGATATCGACCGACGGCCTGTATAGGTCTGGACCGGTATTCTCGCGGAGTTCCACTCGGACTCAATCAGAAGGACGATTGTTTCCTTTTTTCGACATTTAGCTAGTTGAGTGTGAGTCAAAGTGTGTGGTGTGTGTGACGTTGTAGGGTAACAGTAGCTATGGCTACTGGAGGGGGTAGAGGGGTTGAGGGAGGTGGGTGGCAGACAGTGGGGAAAGGAAGCCAAAAGAGAGGAGTGTCAAAGGAAAGGCCAGAGATAACAGAGGCAGGAGAAACCAGGAGAGGGAGGATTTAGAGTTTTAAAACCCCCTTAGAGTCACTACTGCTCTAGAGAGCCAAATAGGGAAAGGATTTCAGGCCAAGATTCTGTCAAACGGGATACTGAGAGTTTGTTGTGCAAACCAAAAACAGTATGACAGCACTAAAGATGTGGGAAGATTAGTGATGAAAGTTGAGAGAATGGTTCTTAATGACAAAAGGGGTCCCAAAGGCGTGATTTATGGAGTGTACTGTGGCTGTCTGAACAGGAAATCTTGGACAACATTAAAGGAGGAAGTGTGGTTGAAGTTGTGCGTTTTAAATGTAAGGAGGGAGATGACTCCCCAGTGCTGCTGACGTTTGCAGGCAGTGTGCTGCCAGAGGTTGTGTACCTAGGAAGTATGGCTTACTGTGTAAGAGAATACGTTGTGGCAGGACCATGAAATAAAAGTATGCAAGGCAGTGACCCCCAGGTGCTGTAATTGTGGGGGGGAACATATGACAGCATTTTGGGGCTGTGAACATTTTATTCAAGCCAAGCAGATGCAGCTCAATAGAGATCAAAATAAAGTGTCATATGTGGAGGCATTTAAACGAGCTGGTGGAGAGCTCGGAGCTCAGAATATAAAGATGAGCAATCCAGTGCTGAGGAGCCAGCAGGCGTTCCCAGCCCTTCCAGTGTTGCCCCCTGATGTGCTTGTTTTGAGCAGAGATGCTTTTCTGGCATTTATTGCAGATGTGCTGGTTGGAGCTAAGTCAGCAACGAGGAGATCAGACATGATAAAGGCTGTAGTTGGGGCAGCTGATCGCTTCCTGGGCGTAAAGCAGATTTCTCCTGAAAAACTCCATGGTTATATGTCAGAGAAACAGCACTTACATAGCTCACAGATGTCGAGGTCTGAAAGTATGGAGGTGCAGGTCGAAAGCGATGATTCTGTGGACTAGCATTTTCATGTTTTACATTCTTCAGTGGAACCCCCGGAGTTTAATTGCAAATGGTCAGGAATTAAAAAGATTTGTAGATGAATTTAACGTTAAACCAGAGTGAGTATGTGTCCAGGAGACGTGGTTAAAACCGTGCCTAGATTTTGTCATTCCAGGCTATGTGTGTCTGAGAATAGACAGGTCTGATAGATCTGGTGGGGGCTGCGCAACCTTTATTAGATCAGGAATTCAGTACAAGAGAATTAGCTTGAACATTGATTTAGAGTGTATAGTTGTGGAAGTGTGGACAAGTAATACGCCTATAACAGTTGTAAATTTTTATAATCCCTGTAAACATTTGGTTTTGTCTGAATTTGACAATTTAATGGAATGTGTTAATGATCCTGTTATCTGGGTAGGGGACTTCAACTCCCACAACCCGCTATGGGGCAGTGATAACAAAGATAAAAATGGAATAGTCATGGAAAAGTATAATTTGACAGTCATTAATGATGGTAGGCCAACTAGGTTTGATATTGTTAGAAATAAATGTAGTCGGCGGACGTTTAGCTCAGTTGGTCGAGCGTCCGACCATGTATGGAGGCTGTCAGTCCTCTGCAGTGGCCACTGGTTCGACTACCGCCTTCGGCCCTTTGCTGCGTGTCATCCCCTCTCTCTCCCGCCCCGTTTCCTGTCTACTCTCTGGCTGTCCTATCCAATAAAGGCAAAAATGCCAAAAAATAACTTAAAAAAAATAAAATAAATAAATGTAGTCATATTGATCTGTCTCTGGCATCTTCAAACTTAGCCAGAATTGGAGAGTGGGATGTGCTTGACAGATACACACTGGGTAGTGATCACTTTCCAATTCTATGTAAATTTGGGCAAAAATTGAGAATAGAAATGGAAGAGAGTGTGCCCAGATATAAATTCTCTCTTGCTAAATGGGATGAATTTCAGGGAGAAGCCACAAATTTATTAGAAGAGGTTGACTCAGAGGGCTCCATTGATGACTGGAATGAATCCCTTGGTTCAATGATTCACAAGGCTGCTCTCTCCTCAATTCCTGTGAGGCAGAATCTCTAACCTCACAAGCTGGTTCCATGGTGGAATCAAGAATGTAATATTGCTGTCAGGAATAGAAACAAAGCTTATAGAAAGTTAAGAAAATATCCAATGTTATGCTACGCAGTTGAGTATAAGAGGTTAAGAGCAGTGGCAAGGAGAGTAATTAAGAATGCAAAAAAGCACAGTTGGCGGAGGTTTTGTGAAACCCTGGGACCAGAGACTCCTGTTAGACATCTGTGGACAGCAGTACGCAAAATGTCTGGACTTTATAAAAAAAGCTCAATCACAGTCTTACAGAAGGGAGAGGTGGAGGCAGTCTCCAATCAAGAAAAAGCTGACATGTTTGTGGATGTTTTTCAAGCAGTCCACAGCTCAAAGAATAAAGGAACTGAAAAAAGGTTGTAAAAGGGCAGAATTGATGTCAACCAATCAGTGGAAGCTGGAAAACAATTTAGAGAATGACAACCCAATTAATTTGTTTTTTAATGTGAAGGAATTGAGGGAAGCCATTAGATTAGGAGCTAATACCACTCCTGGGAGAGATGGGCTATCATATGAACTGTTTAAACATCTGGATTATTGGGTTCTTGAAGAAATATTGTCTTTATTCAACTTTGTGTGGGCAGAGGGATATTTACCAGCTGAATGGAAACATGCAGTTATAATTCCTTTTCTCAAGCCAGGCAAAGATGCGTCAGATCCCAGTTCTTATTGGCCAATAGCTTTAACATCAGTGCTCTGTAAAATTATGGAACGAATGGTAACTAATAGGTTAGTGTACTTTCTAGAAAGCAAAGGGCTTTTTGTCACATATCAAAATGGGTTTAGAAACGGGAGATCAACTATGGAGTCTGTGGAAGTTTTAGACCACGACATTAAAAAGCATTTAATAATAAAGAGGTAGTTGTGAGTGTATTTTTGGATATTGAGAAAGCGTATGATTCCTTGTGGAAGGAAGGGCTTTTGATTAAAATCTATGACTTGGGAGTGAGAGGACGAATGTTCAATTGGATTGAGGATTTTTTAATGAAAAGAACTATTCAAGTGCGAGTGGGTGGCAAAATTTCAAAGACTGTTGAAATAGATAATGGTACCCCACAAGGAAGTGTAATCAGTCCTGTTTTATTTAACATAATGATAAATGATATATTTATGAATATTGGGAGAGGATTTGGACAGCCTCTATTTGCAGATGACGGTGCCATTTGGAAGAGAGGAAGGAATGTGGAGTTCACTATAAAACAAGTCCAAAGAGCCTTAGATTCAGTGGAGGACTGGGCAGACAAATGGGGCTTTAAGATCTCACCCACAAAATCCAATTCTATGATTTTTGGTTTTAAACGGAAGCCTCCAAGCATTGGGTTATCCATGCATGGGTCCCCATTAGAGAGGGTTAAAAACTTCAAGTTCTTGGGCCTTTGGTTTGATGAACGCATGACTTGGACAGTCCATATCACAAGAATGTTAACAAAATGTGAAAAAGTGATAAATATCATGAGAAGCTTAGCAGGGTGTGATTGGGGGGCAGAGAGAGGGTCCATGCAGTTGGTTTATCAAGCAATTATAAGATCTGTCCTTGACTACGGCTGTTTTGTTTATGGATCAGCTGCTAAGTCTGTGCTTGGCAAGTTAGATGTCCTGCAGGCCAAGGCATTAAGGCTGTGTTGTGGTGCCTTTAAAACTTCTCCTGTTCCTGCGCTGCTTTTGGAAATGGGAGAAATGCCCTTGCAGTTAAGGCACACAAAACTGGGGCTGCAGTATTGGGCAAAAGTAAACGGCTTCTCTCAATCCTTCCCTGCTAGGTGTTTGTTGCAAGAGTTCTTTGATTCTGGTCCCAGAGTCCGGCATAGGACTTTCCTTGATGATATTAGTCAGTGTGCCAAATCACAGGGATTAGGACAAGGCAGTATAGCAATATATTTGAGCTGGTCACCTGTGCCACCTTGGCTATTTCAAGAGGTGGATATCAACTTGACCTTCCTAAATCAAAAATCAAACGAAGGGATAGGCCTTACAGTAGACCATCTACTGAATATAGAAGAAAGAAATTATCTTAAAATTTTTACTGATGGATCTGTGGATCCTGAGAGTGGTACAGCAGGATTTGGAGTATTGATATGCTCTGATTCGGTAGCTGCTCTTATGGCTTTGAGGGGTGGCAAATCAACCGCTCGCCCTGAGATAGTAATTGAAATTCTGTCTGTTCTATTCAGAGTTGGGAAGGCTTGGTGTGAGGTCAAGTTTTGCTGGGTTCCTGGGCATGCAGGGATTCAGGGAAATGAGATAGCAGACCTATTAGCAAAGGCAACCCTCAAGAAAGGAGAGATTGATGTGAAGAATCCTATGGGAAGAGTAGAAATGAGAGCAAAAAATAAGGAGTGTGTGGAGAATGCATGGCAAAGAGAATGGGAAAGAGAAAGCAAGGGAAGACACTATTTCTCTTTTCACCCCAAAATTAAAAAAGTAATTTATTGTCAAGGAAATTGAGAAGATTCTGTAAAAATGTGCAGATTAAGATTGGGGCACTGTGGATTAAACAATGATTTGTACATAATTGGGAAACATAGTACTGGGCTATGTGAGTGTGGACACCCTGAGACAGTGAAACATATTTTGCTTGAATGTAGTCTCTATTGTGCTGAGAGGAGAGACCTCTTTAAATCATTAACAGATTTGGGATTGGTTTCATTCTCTGTTAGAACGTTATTTGGCTTCCATAACAATCATCAGCAGATTGAGACAGCAATTTTACAGTTCCTGCATGATACAAGATTGTATGGGAGAATATGAGATAAGACCGTGACTCACGGACTAACCTGTGGAGGGCAGTAATACGCCTTGGAGCGTCGAAACTGCCGAGAAACAAAAGAAGAAGAAGAAGAAGGGCTTTAAAGATGGCTGCCACTGCACTTCACCTGTTCAGAGTCTCCCTGTAATCCTTGAGAAATCACCAAAATGTGGAACCATCCACTCAAAACTAAATCACTACAGGAGGCACAGTAATGTTTTACCTCCATGTTTTTGGAAATTTTGTCAACTCTGTGTTTTTGATCAAGGACATTGTTTAAGGCCAGAGACCATGTGGTGATTGGAGACCACACAGTGATTGGTAACAAAGCAGCATTCATTAAGTCTACCCAGAATTTATTTTCTTCTTTTGTGACCTTCTTGGAAAACAAAAGATGTCCACTACTACAAAAAAAGCTAGCAGAGGAACTAGAAGGGATTAAAAAATCTCTCAACTTTATGTCTGAGGAGATCAGCAAAGTGGCAAAACAGCAAGCTAATCTCATGGGTTTGATGGAGGAAGTCTGTGAGCTGAAGGCTGTAATCAAACAAAGAGACCAGAGGACTGAATTATTGGAACAAAGGCTTGACAACTTGGAGCAGTACTCCCGTGCTGATGACCTTATCATCACTGGGCTGGATACCAAACATCGCAGCTATGCCAGGGCTACAGCAGGTGACCGACAAGGGGAGGACGCACCACCTGAGGAGCTGCACACACTGGAGTTTGTGGTGACTTTAATATTTATTTGTTAAAATGGGATGAACATAAATCAAAGTCTGACTTTTGTAATGCAATGTTTAGTTTTGGTCTCTGGCCTCTTATTAAACCTAGTAGGATAACTAAAGAAAGTGCCACACTTATTGACAATATTTTTACTAATGTTCATAGCCCCACAACAAGTGGTTTGTTTTTAAATAACATCAGTGATCACCTTCCTATATTTGCAATCTTGCATCATTTAAAGGGTAAATGTTCAGTTGATGTAAGTGAGCCACTTTGTGAATTAGTAAGAATAAGGACTCCAGAAAGAATTGAGGCCTTAAAAATGGACCTTATAAACTGTAATTGGGATGAGGTGTATGTTGCTGATCCTACCCAAGCCTATGATGCATTTTTGTTCACATTCATAGAGTTACACAAACAAACATTGTCCTATTAGAAAGTGCTGGGTTAAGGATAACCGTGGAAAGCCGTGGTCTGAAAAGGGCGTGTAAAAAGAAAAATTTACTTTACAAGAAATATTTACAATTGAGAACCAGTGAAAGTGAAGAAAAATAAGCTGTATAAGAATAAATTGATTTTTATTATGAGATTACAGAAAAAGTAACACTATAATAAAGTATTAGAGGACAATAAAAACAACATTCAAAGGACTTGGAAAGTAATCAATCATATCATTCGGAATAGATCTAATAACTCAGAATTTCCAAGTTATTTTTTGAATAGCTTTGATGATATAGTGGACAATTTGAACATTATTGATGACTTCAATGATTATTTTGTCGGTGTTGGCAATAATTTGGCCAGAAAAATTGATGTGCCTGATGATAAAAAATATGGTCATCACGAGGCCAGTATTTTCTGCCTCCTGTCCGAAATGACTTACCCAAATTAAATGGAGTATATTCTCACAACTACAAGGGCTGTATGTATAATCTTGGTCTCAAAAGAAAGGTAAGACGTGAGATTACTACAGAAGTGTCAGAATCAAGATATGTGTTACTATGTCAGAGTAAATTCACCTGGAACACAGTAGAAAATGTGAATTTGTATCTCCGCCTAAAAAAAACACCATTGTTTAGAGTGAAAATCTCTTTTGAATCATAGGATAGTAGCCCATTTCATCTAGGAATTAGTAAAGGGATATCTGATGAGTAACTGTGCAAAAGTGCATGCTAAAAAAGTGAATCTGAACAGTTGTACAGATGTTTTAACACAGACATGTCCAGGCGGAACCACGAAATGTGCCATTTGGGCATCAGTCACACAAACGTTTGGCATTGTGTTGTTAGTATATGTTAGCACCGCTGTCTGATTCAAACATTCAGAGAACCTCCTCTGCTGTAAATTTCTCCTGTTTTCTTCTTGCCATTGTTGAGAAAAACTCGGCATTCAGCCTCAGTGCTGCCTGCAGGCTGCGTCGTGTGCATGTGCGTAAACTCACTGGGAAGGTCCGCAGGGAAATATCTCGGCAACCCATTGGTCAATTTTGATGATCGACACCTCTACCAACCAGTCAGAGTCAGGAGAATCGATCACTACCACCCAAATTTACCCTAGCAACACCAATGACAATCCAGAAGGACGTGAAGCCAAAGATAGTGTATTGTAGCAAGATGCATACTCCACTCTAAAAAGCCCCTTCATCTTTATGAAACAACCAGGACCTTCGTGATTCATTTCAAACTACTGAAGAGTCATAGTAGTACACATTAGCAGTGTTTTTTCAAGCTGGAATATAACTTTAGGCCACAAAACAGCAAAAGTAAGACAGACTTTATGATTCTGTGAAGGGTTTTTTTTGCGACTCTTTGGCATCTCCGAGTTTTTGTCGCACAGTGACGAGACAGACATCTTTGTAATCAGCAGCAGCTGTGCTTTCATATGACACCTTGTTTGTGTGGTTTGCTTGAAGTGATGAGATTCGTAAAAGCACTAAATTGGGCGTGCGCTGTTTTCATGTTTTTGTTAAGTGCCCATATTATTGCTTTGCAGTTTAAATTGTGTTTCGTTTAGGTGGCAATGCTTGATAGAGGCTTTTAGCTGAGTTTCTCCCCGTCATTTTGGTATGCTATATGTTAGGATTGGTGCTCCCTAGCGTGTCCATAGATCGTCTGTACCGCAGGCATCTGATGTTTCTTTGTGGGGTAAATGAAATTGATATAATAGAAACTGTAAGAAAAAACAAAACATCAACTGATATTAATTGCATTGATATGGTTATTATTAAAGAAGTAATTGATTCTATTGTAAGACCTCTGACCTACATATGTAATCTGTCTTTCAAAAAAGGTGTTTTTCCTAATAATATGAAATCAGCAAAGGTAATACCAATATTTAAAAATGGAGATAGGCACTATATGGATAATTATAGACCAGTGTCTATAGACCTTCCGCAAAATACTATAGACATTATTTGTGAAACAACTGGATGTATTCATTGATAAACATGAATTATTGAGTGAACATCAGTATGGATTTAGGAAAAATAGAACTACTATGCAGTAATGGAGATGGTGGAAGAAATAACAAAGGCAGCTGAAAATGGTGAGTGTTCTGTTGGTATTTTTATTGATCTACAGAAGGCTTTTGATACAATAGATCACAACATATTACTGAGGAAATTGGAACCAATGAGTGTGTGTGTGTGTGTGTGTGTGTGTGTCTCGTGCTTGGCTGAGGTGCGCACACACATCTCCACAAACACCTTTCATTTATGTTTAACAGCCATGCGGGTCTCTCTTTAAAGTTAATGTGAGGTCTGTCTGATATTCATTAAGATGAAGAACAACTCAGAAAGACCTGAACACTTGTGGCATTTATTGAAGTGCTGCGGCAACGATATCAACACGATTTTAAACGAAATTCGTTAAATCAAGTCATTTGATGATTTAAAAGTCATGATATTGATGATATTGAACTGAAACAGATTTTCCGTTCTGTTCGCTCTCAGAGGCTGCTGCTGAGCGCAGCAGACAGCTCGCACTGTGCGCGCTTCACTGTTTGATAGTCGGCTTAAAGTTAATGATCACTCAAAGTTAAAATGCAAAACTCTAAAGAAATAGCTTCCAGTCACTTGGTGCGAGGCTTCGGTTGAATTCTTCAGGATATTTTGGCATCTTTCATTGATTAGGGGCGCTTTTTGCCACAGACTTTCTGCTGAAAATAAATTCATCATAATCTGTCGCCCAGATGTGTTCTGGATTATTCCAGTGCTCTTGAAGCTTTGGGCTTTCATCTGGAATTTTATCTGAACTTATCTGCACTTCAGAAACATCACTTCAGGGTTTTTTATCCCTCCAGTAAAGTGCACAGTTTGCATCTTCCCTGTTCAATATTTTGAAGTATTTACATAAAAGCTAATGTCAGACATCGGGCCCTCTTATGCTGATCTAAAGCGCAAGTGGAAAGCCCGAGCCGCAATCGATTTAATTTATTCAAGGTTTGTCCAAATCCACCTTCGCTGTCTTGCAACAGGCAGGCAGGGGTATCCTGCCCTGTCCAGCCCCTTGCGCCGGCAAGTGACTCTGATAAAGATGATCTGGCAGCTTTGATCCCGTCCCATGCGCAATTTGTGGGTCTGTTGAGATTTATTAGGCTTATAATAATAATTCATTTCTTTTTTTATTAGAGAAATTAACTGTAATAAGTGGAAATTCCTACGATATCATTGCCGTAGCACTTCAATAAATGCCACAAGTGTTCAGGTCTTTCTGAGTTGTTCTTCATCTTAATGAATATCAGGCAGACCTCACATTAACTTTAAAGACAGACCCGCATGGCTGTTAAACATAAATGAAAGGTGTTGGTGGAGATGTGTGTGCGCACCTCAGCCAAGCACGAGACAGACACACACAACACACACACACACACACACACACACACACACACACACACTCCTGCACGCTTTTAACTTCAACATTTACACATAGCCTAAATAGAAAATGAAAATCAAAGCATTTTTTAAGTTATTTTTTGGGGGCATTTTTGCTTTAGTTGACAGGACAGCCAAAGAGTAGACAAGAAACAGATCAGAGAGAGAGGGGATGACACGCAGCAAAAGGCTGGAGGCGGGAGTCGAACCAGCAGCCGCATACAAGTAATAGCTTCCCTCCATGGATCAGGCACTTTACCAACTGAGCTAGACGTCCACTGACATAAACAATTTTTTATAATTCCAGATATCCTTTTTGACTCATGACAACGAAGAACACCTTGTATTTCAATTTTATTTTTTGTATTTTAAAACAAAAATCAATTTTTTTTTTGTTTTTTAATACCCGTTTCTGAACGGAAAATCCAATTGACAAAATATACACGGACCTGCCTTGGACAATCGCCCGTTATCCGTTTTATCCATTTTCCAATAGTGCACAAAATCGGAAATCGGAAAAACGATTCGTTATCCGTTTTTTCGTTTTGGGTCTGGAAACAAATATTGAAAAAACGAGTCGTTATTTCGTTTTTCTAGTTTTGGTTTTATTTTGAAAAACGAATGAACGGATGATACACGGACCTTCGACGAAGGTACCTTTTAACTGTTTGTTTTCTGGGAATAACTGACACAATCAGAAACAAAGAAACAAGTCTTTATTTCATTTTTTCGTTTTTGGGCAAAATACAAAAAACAAAAAAACGGTTCGTTTTTTCGATTTTTTGTTTTTGGCAAAAAAATAAAAAAACAGAAATTCAGCTCAATTTCTTGGACCCAGAAACAAGTCTTTATTTCGTTTTTTCGCTTTTGGGCAAAAAAACAAAAAAAAAAAAACGGTTCGTTTTTTCGTTTTTGGCAAAAAGCAAATAAACGGAAATTCAGCTCAATTCCTTGTTTTCTGTTCTATAACCAAAAACATATTTACCACTCCATGTTTCGTTTCATTGGTGGGCAGGCCCTCTGATTGGCAAGTGTGCTTCCTTTCACTGTACTCTTCAAAATAAAAGTTCTTCCGTTTGACACTGTCGACACAAAAATATTACTGTATATAGACACTACTACTGTAATAGACAGCAGACACTTTAGCTTTTAATAATTGATCATTATTGACTACTGTAGCCTTTTTTAAATTATGACAGCAAGTTGTCTTTGTGGCTTTTTTCTATTCAATATTTAAGTTTGCTGCGCATATAGCAGAATTAAACAGCGACTTTCCACGGTATTAAAAGGAGTGGTTGGGGGACTCTGGCGTGATAAATCAACATTTAACCTTTTGTTTTGTGGCTGACTGCGTGGATTATATAATGCAACAATGTTTTATTTTAGCTTACTTACTTTTACTTGAGTAGGTGTCTTAAATAGTCATTTTACTTCTACTTGAGTAATTGTACTATATTGTGTTAAACTTCACTTTCGTCTTTAACCAGCCAGACCTAACCTACTATGCTATTGAAAACTGTTTTAAAGGCTGTCTCTTACATCATAATACCTCATGTCTGCTTGTAATGCCTGACTTGGTTAGAGCAGTGAAAGCACCATTCTTTGTATCTATTGTGGCGCATATATCAGCACCATGGACAGAGAGCGGACATCTAATTATCATTAGTCATTTGTTGAACCACTTTTAAATGAATGGTAATTGAATTACAACCTAATTTTAGTAGTATATAACCAGTGGGTGTAGCTACTAAACACAAAAAGAAAGGCAAATCGTTTTTGCGCTTTATTATCTCTGACGCATTCAAATGTCCGTGAATGTGAGAGATAGGCCTATTCCCACGTTTTCCATAGCCTGAGCTTTTAGCACCACAGACAGCGACGGTCACAGACTGACAGCTGTCAGTCCCACGCTCTGCCACAGATGCGGTCAGTAAGCCTCAGACAATCTAACACATCAAATCACATCTGACCACTTGCTTTCTCAATGTCAATATGCTTTGAAAAGTCAACAATGGATAGATAACTACAGGTAGTAGACCTCGTCAAATATAGGCTAATATTTGCATACTATATGTGAGTGTAAATACAAAAAAAATCTGACACTGTCTTTCTAGGTCCCGTCATGGGAAAATGTCACACAGTGCGACATCTGCTGGTCATTTTTGGTAACTACTTTTGGTGTATGTGGGACATTTATTTTTCCAATAACTAGTGCAGTGCCCGTTGACAGACTGTCATAGTACACCCTGCCGAAGAGTTTTCATCTTCAAAATAGACATAATGCGTTATGGTCACTCAGCTGCTTGAACAGGCATAGCTAAAATAAAACGTTGCTGCATTATATAATCCACGCAGTCAGCCACAAAACAAAAGGTTAAATGCTGATTTATCACACCAGAGTCCCCCAACCACTCCTTTTAATACCGTGGAAAGTCGCTGTTTAATTCTGCTATATGCGCAGCAAACTTAAATATTGAATAGAAAAAAGCCACAAAGACAACTTGCTGTCATAATTTAAAAAAGGCTACAGTAGTCAATAATGATCAATTATTAAAAGCTAAAGTGTCTGCTGTCTATTACAGTAGTAGTGTCTATATACAGTAATATTTTTGTGTCGACAGTGTCAAACGGAAGAACTTTATTTTGAAGAGTACAGTGAAAGGAAGCACACTTGCCAATCAGAGGGCCCGCCCACCAATGAAACGAAACATGGAGTGGTAAATTTGTTTTTGGTTATAGAACAGAAAACAAGGAATTGAGCTGAATTTCCGTTTATTTGTTTTTTTGCCAAAAACGAAAAAACGAACCGTTTTTTTGTTTTTGTTTTTTTTGCCCAAAAGCGAAAAAACGAAATAAAGACTTGTTTCTGGGTCCAAGAAATTGAGCTGAATTTCTGTTTTTTTAATTTTTTTTGCCAAAAACAAAAAAACAAAAAAAAACGAACCGTTTTTTTGTTTTTTGTATTTTGCCCAAAAACGAAAAAAACGAAATAAAGACTTGTTTCTTTGTTTCTGATTGTGTCAGTTATTCCCAGGAAACAAACGGTTAAAAGGTACCTTTGTCATTGTCCAAGGTCGGTCCGTGTACCTTTTGATAGTTTGATATTTCCTTTTCAAAATAAAACGGATTTACGGAAATACGGCCGTTTTTCCCGTTTTTTCGTTTTGAGACACAAAACGAAATAACGGAAGTACTTCCGTTTTTTCGTTTTGTGTCTCAAACGAAAAAACGGAAAAACCAAATCGAAAAAACGGCCCAATTTTGATTTCTGCAAATTCATTTGTTTTTTCTATTCTTGTTGCTATAACCGTGACACGACCCACCGGAAGCGGACGTTAAGTGTAACAAATTCAAAATAAAACTTTAGCGTGCTAACTGCTAACTTCTTATATTATAGCCTACCGCTCTCTTTCTACACCATATGGTTCACATTTATTTTACTTCTGTGAAAGTATAAGAGCTGGTTGTTTGGAAGAATGTGATAGGCATATAATTGTCATTTTAGCTTGAGTGCGTGAATGCATTTTGTGGAAAAATGTTACGTTCCCTGAGCATCTGTAACATTGAGTCACCAGCAGAGGTCCCGGTCAAGAGTAGCCTATTATTATTACGATTATTATCAGCAGCAGGCATTATTGGAGGCATTATTTACAGGCTAATCATTTGAAAATGAGAACTTGTTGTGGCTTTAGTGTAATTTGGTGTTTAGCCACAGGGTGGCGCAGGGTTTACACGAATAGTAGACATGCTTTGAGGTTCAAAACAGCAGACTCTGTGTCTCATCAAATTGAGCTGCAATCATTTCATTTCAACCGAGAGGTGTGTGGAGGTCGATTCAATGGAGAGCTGCAAGGAATACAAATTGTGTTTTATTAGTCCTTTGGCGATAATTTCATCCTACTGCTTGTCATTTCTCCCGGCTTTGCACCGGGCGTCATTGGTTGCCATAACAACGGCGGCGGAGACCCCTTTCCCGAGTCAAAATCCTTGAGGCAAACTGGTCGTGATGAGTTCTGTATTTTTAACTGCTACACTACTCAGCCTTTATAAGCAATGTAAACTGCAATGTGACCTCAATTTAACTGACAGTAAACGTGTATTCCAAAAATGTACAGCCCGGACCTATTTCACCGACGGACAGCCACACCAATGGCAACTATAAACTCATTAATTTTACCCTGGCATCTTTATATGACGCAGTTGATTGATGCTGGTTCAAAGAAAACGTAGTAGAACTTCTAGACTTATGTGTATTAAAATTATAATCATTCATTTATCAATCATACGGTAGGATACATATGATGTCAATACCTTGGCGCCAGCGCTGGACACAACAGCGCCACCCCGAGTGTCTACAACGCCTGTGTTACCTGTTGTCAGTCTACTGTCTGTGCTGATTGTGACCACGAGGAGTGGAAAAGCCATGTTGATTTAATTCAACAAAATGTGTCTACCAACAAGAATAAACAATGAGGAATCTTTAATTAATAAGTTTTATTTTGAAGTTGTTACACTTAACTTCCGCTTCCGGTGGGTCGTTGTGTCACGGTTATAGCAACAAGAATAGAAAAAAAAAATGAATTTGCAGAAATCAAAATTGGGCCGTTTTTTCGATTTGGTTTTTTCGTTTTGTGTCTCAAAACAAAAAAACGGAAAACGGCTGTATTTCCGTAAATGCGTTTTATTTTGAAAACGAAATATCAAACTATCAAAAGTACACGACCGTCCAAGGTAGGTCCGTGTATATTTTGGCAATTGGATTTCCGTTCTGAAACGGGTATTAAAAAACAAAAAAAACGAGTGGTTAGGCTATTTGATTTTTGTTTTAAAATACAAAAAATAAAATTGAAATACAAGGTGTTTTTTCGTTGTCATGGTCAAAAAGGATATCTGAATTATAAAAAATTGTTTATGTCAGTGGACGTCTAGCTCAGTTGGTAAAGTGTCTGATCCATGAATGGAAGTTATTACTTGTATGCGGCTGCTGGTTCGACTCCCACCTCCGCCTTTTGCTGCGTGTCATCCCCTCTCTCTCTGATCTGTTTCTTGTCTACTCTTTGGTTGTCCTGTCAACTAAAGCAAAAATGCCCCAAAAAAATAACTTAAAAAATGCTTTGATTTTTATTTTCTATTTATGTGTAAAATATTGAAGTTAAAAGCGTGCGGGAGTGTGTGTGTGTGTGTGTGTGTGTTCTGTCTGATGTTTGGCTGAGGTGCGCACACACATCTCCACAAACACCTTTCATTTATGTTTAACAGCCATGCGGGTCTGTCTTTAAAGTTAATGTGAGGTCTGCCTGATATTCATTAAGATGAAGAACAACTCAGAAAGACCTGAACACTTGTGGCATTTATTGAAGTGCTGCGGCAAACGATATCATAGGAATTTCCACTTATTACAGTTAATTTCTCTAATAAAAAGAAATGAATTATTATTATAAGCCTAATAAAATCTCAACAGACCCGCAAATTGCGCATGGGACGGGATCAAAGCTGCCAGATCATCTTTATCAGAGTAACTTGCCAGCGCAAGGGGCTGGACAGGGCAGGATACCCCTGCCTGCCTGTTGCAAGACAGCGAAGGTGGATTTGGACAAACCTTGAATAAATTAAATCGATTGCGGCTCGGGCTTTCCACTTGCGCTTTAGATCAGCATAAGATAGGGCCCGATGTCTGACATTAGCTTTTATGTAAATATCTTCAAAATATTGAACAGGGAAGATGCAAACTGTGCACTTTACTGGAGGGATAAAACGCCCTTAAGTGATGTTTCTGAAGTGAGGAATTTCAGATAAAATTCCAGATGAAAGCCCAAAGCTTCAAGAGCACTGGAATAATCCAGAACACATCTGGGTGACAGATTATTATTTTCAGCAGATGTCTGTGGCAAAAAGCGCCCTTAATCAATGAAAGATGCCAAAATATCCTGAAGAATTCAACCGAAGCCTCGTACCAAGTGACTGGAAGCTGTTCTTTAGAGTTTTGCATTTCACTGAGTGATCATTAACTTTAAGCGGACTATCAAACAGTGAAGCGCGCACAGTGCGAGCTGTCTGCTGCACTCAGCAGCAGCCTCTGAGAGCGAACAGAACGGAAAATTTGTTTCAGCTCAAAATCATCAATATCATGACTTTTAAATCATCAAATGACTTGATTTAACGAATTTCGTTAGTTTAAAATCGTGTTGATATCGTTGCCCGCAGCACTTCAATAAATGCCACAAGTGTTCAGGTCTTTCTGAGTTGTTCTTTATCTTAATGAATATCAGGCAGACCTCACATAACTTTAAAGACAGACCCGCATGGCTGTTAAACATAAATGAAAGGTGTTGGTGGAAATGTGTGTGCGCACCTCAGCCAAGCACGAGACACACACACACACACACACTCCCACACGCTTTTAACTTCAATATTTACACATAGCCTAAATAGAAAATGAAAATCAAAGCATTTTTTAAGTTATTTTTTGGGGCATTTTTGCTTTAGTTGACAGGACAGCCAAAGAGTAGACAAGAAACACGATCAGAGAGAGAGGGGATGACACGCAGCAAAAGGCCGGAGGCGGGAGTCGAACCAGCAGCCGCATAAAAGTAATAACTTCCATTCATGGATCAGACACTTTATCAACTGAGCTAGATGTCCACTGACATAAACAATTTTTTATAATTCCAGATATCCTTTTTGACCATGACAACGAAAAACACCTTGTATTTCAATTTATTTTTTGTATTTTAAAACAAAAATCAAATAGCCTAACCACTCGTTTCTTGTTTTTTAATACCCGTTTCTGAACGGAAAATCCAATTGCCAAAAAATACACGGATTCTTGGACAATCGCCCGTTATCCGTTTTATCCATTTTCCAATAGTGCACAAAATCGGAAATCGGAAAAACGATTCGTTATCCGTTTTTTCATTTTGGGGCTGGAAACAAATATTGAAAAAACGAATCGTTATTTCGTTTTTCTAGTTTTGGTTTTAGTTTGAAAAACGAATGAATGAATGATACACGGACCCACTCGTTTTTTGTTTTTTAATACCCGTTTCTGAATGGAAAATCCAATTGCCAGAATATACACGGACCTTGGACAATCGCCCGTTATCCGTTTTATCCATTTTCCAATAGTGCACAAAATCGGAAATCGGAAAAACGATTCGTTATCCATTTTTTCGTTTTGGGTCTGGAAACGAGTCGTTATTTCGTTTTTCTAGTTTTGGTTTTATTTTGAAAAACGAATGAACGAATGATACATGGATTATGCCACAAGAGGGAATATACCCTTAAGTGTGCCCTTTTTGTATTTTAAACCAAAACTGAATACGGGTCATTTTTACATCTAAAATACTTTAAAGATTACATTTTAATTAAACAATCAATAAATTTGAAATAATATATTTCAAAATTCTTTCTGCCAGTCCAACATGCATAAACCATATGTCACCAGTCCGTGTACCTTTTGATAGTTTGATATTTCGTTTTCAAAATAAAACGGATTTACGGAAAACGGCCGTTTTCCCGTTTTTTCGTTTTGAGACACAAAACAAAATAACGGAAGTACTTCCGAATCGAAAAAACGGCCCAATTTTGATTTCTGCAAATTCATTTTTTTTTCTATTCTTGTTGCTATAACCGTGACACAACGACCCACCGGAAGCGGAAGTTAAGTTTAACAACTTCAAAATAAAACTTATTAATTAAAGATTCCTCATTGTTTATTCTTGTTGGTAGGCACATTTTGTTGAATTAAATCAACATGGCTTTTCCACTCCTCGTGGTCACAATCAGCACAGACAGTAGACTGACAACAGGTAACACAGGCGTTGTAGACACTGCGGGGTGGCGCTGTTGTGTCCAGCGCTGGCACCAAGGTATTGACATCATATGTATCCTACCGTATGATTGATAAATGAATGATTATAATTTAATACACATAAGTCTAGAAGTTCTACTACGTTTTCTTTGAACCAGCATCAATCAACCGCGTCATATAAAGATGCCAGGGTAAAATTAATGAGTTTATAGTTGCCATTGGTGGTGGCTGTCCGTCGGTGAAATAGGTCCGGGCTGTACATTTTTGGAATACACGTTTACTGTCAGTTAAATTGAGGTCACATTACAGTTTACATTGCTTATAAAGGCTGAGTAGTGTAGCAGTTAAAATACAGAACTCATCACGACCAGTTTGCCTCAAGGATTTTGACTCGGGAAAAGGAGTCTCCGCCGCCGTTGTTATAACAACCAATGACGCCCGGTGCAAAGCGGGAGAAATGACAAGCAGTAGGATGAAATTATCGCCAAAGGACTAATAAAACACAATTTGTATTCCTTGCAGCTCTCCATTGAATCGACCTCCACACACCTCTCGGTTGAAATGAAATGATCGCAGCTCATTTGATGAGACACAGAGTCTGCTGTTTTGAACCTCAAAGCATGTCTACTATTCGTGTAAACCCTGCGCCACCCTGTGGCTAAACACCAAATACACTAAAGCCACAACAAGTTCTCATTTTCAAATGATTAGCCTGTAAATAATGCCTCCAATAATGCCTGCTGCTGATAATAATCGTAATAATAATAGGCTACTATTGACCGGGACCTCTGCTGGTGACTTAATGTTACAGATGCTCAGGGAACGTAAAATTTTTCCACAAAATGCATTCACGCACTCAAGCTAAAATGACAATTATATGCCTATCACATTCTTCCAAACAACCAGCTCTTATACTTTCACAGAAGTAAAATAAATGTGAACCATATGGTGTAGAAAGAGAGCGGTAGGCTATAATATAAGAAGTTAGCAGTTAGCACGCTAAAGTTTTATTTTGAAGTTGTTACACTTAACGTCCGCTTTCCGGTGGGTCGTTGTGTCACAGTTATAGCAACAAGAATAGAAAAAAAAAATATGAATTTGCAGAAATCAAAATTGGGCCGTTTTTTCGATTTGGTTTTTTTCGTTTTGAGACACAAAACGAAAAAACGGAAGTACTTCCGTTATTTTGTTTTGTGTCTCAAAACGAAAAAAACGGGGGAAAACGGCCGTATTTCCGTAAATCCGTTTTATTTTGAAAACGAAATATCAAACTATCAAAAAGGTACACAGACCGTCACCCATTAATGGTGGATACTGACTCTGTCTACATGAGTATTCTGTTTCAATATGGTGCAAATATTTTTTAATCGTTTAATGTTTATGGTCGGTCCGTGTACCTTTTGATAGTTTGATATTTCGTTTTCAAAATAAGGATGATGGTGATGGTGACGATGATGACAAGAGTGGGTATTATTATTATTGTTTTATTTATTTTATTTATGTTGACTTGTTGATCTGCTTGTCTGTTCTTCTTTCTCATACTGCGGTGGCCTTGGCCTGTCCCTCTCAGCATGCTCTGTGCAGTGGCTGGTTTGGATGGACGGGGGCTTAGTCTTAGCCCGGCTGTTCTTGGAACCAGACCACTCCCTTTGTGATGTGTGTGTGTATGTATGATATGTGTGATGTGGTGTGGACATGTTCATGGAACTGATATCCATGTGATATTTAAGCAATACATCACGACAGGCCGTGATATACGCTCATTATACCACAGCTAAGGGGTGTTCTTCGGCCCGACGCGGAGCGGAGGTATAATGAGCGTATATCACGGACTGGAGTGATGTATTGCTTTTATAAAACGGTTACCAATAATGGCAATATGAAAGAGGAATACATAATAATTTTCATGTAGTTTTTAATTAAACAGAAATACATATTATCTAATAAAATAGCCCCGCTGTGAAAAAAATAGTCCCACCTCTCCGTACGTTAGCTCAGCATGTCGTCTATTCCTCGGCTTTTTTTGCGGGAGAAAGTCACTGCTCAATCAACTCTACCATTGTTAACCCTAACTGGAGGTGAAAGTTAACCTTAGACATGTGGATTCAACTAATTTAGTCTATTTGTTAAGGTTGTCAAAACACCGCAGCAACTTTTTGCTACCTACTGTAACAGTTTGTTGTCATGGATACATTGCTGCTTCTCTGACAATCAGCCCCGTAACGTAAACATGCGAGGCCCCCCCGCAGTTAACTATGAGTGAGTGGTCCAGAAGAATCCACCCAAAACCTCAATGAATGAGAGTTTTTTTAAATAGTTTTAGCTTTGAGTGATCACTGACTTTATTAAGCCGACTATATGTGACATCGCGGCAGGCACCTGGAGACGCAGCAGCGGCATCTGAATATCATGACTTTAAAAGCACCAAATTACTTGCCTCAATGAATTTCATTAGTAAATAATGCGAAGAATTGTAAAATATCATTTCCATGAAGCTGTTCAATCAGACAGTGACAGATCACCCTATAGAGCCCTAAGTGTCATAGTCGCTGTCAAGGTGCTGATCCTGTGACTGTCATTATACGGGAGTTGTCCGTGGTCCGCTATTTGACTCCTAATTACTCATTAACGCACAGTGCAGGATTTTATAATCTATTCTAATAATAATACGGCCACATGTTTAAACATGTTTAACATGTTTAACATGTTTAAATGTTGTTAAAGTAAAAAAAAACAACATCAAAACCGGCTACTTTTTGCTGCGTACTGTAACAGTTGGTTGTTGTCATGGAAACATTGTTGCTTCCCTGAAGCGGAATGATATGCTGTGATAAGGCTTTTTAGAATAGTAGCTGTGGTATACGCTCATTATATCACAGTTAACAGCCAATCAGATTGCCGGATTTCACCTTTCCGTTTTATAACTTGTGTTCTCTTTTTGTTGTTGTTGTATTGTATTTGAAAAATAAAGAAAATTATTATTTTTAAAAAAAAAGTGTCATCTTCGTTGGTCCAGGATACATAGTATTTACCAGGTGTTGTCTCAGAAATTTATCGCACTTTCTATGTAAGAAATCCATATGGTTTATAGTAATGTTTTGTAATTTAGGCATTGGGGTATTGTCTAGATTGTTCTTAATTAGTTGGACAGGTGCCTTTGGAATGTTTTGTGTCACCTTAATGTAATTTTCTGAGGAGCAACTTAAATTATACTTATCATTAAACTCCTCCAATTTGAGAATATTACTGTTTTCATCCATTAGATGCATGAATGACCGTATTTGTTTTTCCATCCAATTTTCCATAAGCATAGTTTTTCTTTTAGTTAATATTACTCGATCACCTATACATATATATGATCATATGCATCATTTTCCAGTGTAACAGGACTTGCTGATGGAAGGCAGAGAGTTTAAGAGGCAGTTTAGATATTTCAAAATCATATTGTAACTCAAACTCGATACCTCCCAATTTATTGAACACAAGTGAAGGTAGTGAGAACCATATTTCTTTACCATTTCTTAGAAAGGATTCGAGCCATTTGACTTTTAATACCCCGTTCATAATTTCAAAATCAAATGCTTTAATCCCACCGTCTTCATCATTTTTGAGTAAGTCACCTTTTTTTTAATGTAGTGGTACTTATTCTTCCAAATAAAGTTTAGTTTGTTTATTTCTTTAACAAGGACGTATAGCTAAGGAGTATGCAGGGTAGATCAGCCTTAATATAGTCTCCATCTTTGTTAACGGTGTTCTGCCGAACCTTGTTATATCTCTTTGCAGCCAATTGTTTAGTGTTTTGAATGTTGTTTTTCTCACTTGTGACTGGATTTTTAGTAATTCAAATTCCTAGAGTTTCTGTTTTAACAGGTATATTATAAAATGAAACATATGAACAATTGTGGATACTCATGAGTTCACATTTATCAAGGTTCAAACACAAACCAGAAGCATGAGAAAATAACCCTACTGTTTGTAAAGCTAAAGGAATTTGTTCTTTGTTTCTTAGAAAAGGCGTTGCATCATCTGCTAGCTGACTTATAATTAATTGTTGACCATTTATGTTTTGTCCCTCAGTGTTGGAATTTTTTATGAGAATAGCCAGTAGTTCAGTAACTGTAATAAATAAAGAGAGGTGAGATGCTACATCCTTGTCTTATACCTCTTCCTACGGTGAATCTGGGGCATGTACCTTCTTGGAGAGAAACGCAACTATTAATATCTCTATGTAGCATAACAATTATGTCTATAAATTTATTTCCAAATCCAAAGTGCTTAAATGTCTGAAAAATAAAAGCATGTTCAACAGAGTCGAAAGCCTTACAGAAGTCTGAGAGCAACATAAATCCATCTCCGTTGATTAAATGACTGTAGTCTATAAGATCCAGAACCAAGCGGATATTTTTATGGATAAAGCCTCCTTTGTGTAGGGGATATTGATATTAATACCTCGAAATAAATGTTCCTACTATAAACATTTATTAAATTAAGGGGGGCACCACCTCCAATTTGGAGGAAATTACCGTAACAGGTTAATAACTACGTAGGTCAGTTATTAATTGATCAGTACACTTTTCTTATGCCAATGTCAAAGAAGCTTACAGAGATACTGCCTTACCACCACTGGGCAGGTCAGATCACAACTTGGTTCTTCTGCAGACCTGTTACAAACCCTGTGTGCAAAGGGAACCTACAACTACACTCACTGTAAGGAAATGGACACCTGAGGCTAGTGAGGCTCTAAAGGACTGCTTTGAACGCACTGATTGGGATGTGCTTCTGGAAACAGATGAGAACAGTATGGACATTGATAGACGGCTGATTGTTTCACTGAGTACATCAATCCTCAATCAGAAAAAGGAAGCTTTTAGAGAGGGTGACAAAGAACGGCTCAAACAGGTGCAACATGAGCTGAAGAAGAGACTGACGATGGCAAAGGTGGAATACAAAAAGAAGATAGAGAAGAATTTACATCATAACAACATCCGTGAGGTGTGGAGAGAAATAAATACCATCTCTGGCTACAACAAAAAGAAAAGACAGCCAATCGTGGGTGATGTGGAAAGAGCTGATGAACTCAATCAATTCTTCAACAGGTTTGACACTGAGGTCACATCCCATTCCACTGCCGCTCCTCCTCCTCCTCCTCCTCCTCTTCAACATGTGGGCATCTCCACCATGGCTCCTCTTCAACAACATCTGGGCATCTCCATCATGGCTCCTCCTCCTCCTCCTCCCCCTCCTTCTCCACAAGTGTGTTCCTCCACCATGCCTCCTCTTCAACAACATCCGGGCATCTCCATCATGGCTCCTCCTCCTCCTCCACCACAAGTGTGTTCCTCCACCATGGCTCCTCTTCAACAACATCTGGGCATCTCCACCATGGCTCTCCTCCTCCTCCTCCTCCACAAGTGTGTTCCTCCACCATGCCTCCTCTTCAACAACATCTGTGCATCTCCATCATGGCTCCTCCTCCTCCTCCTCCTCCACAAGTGTGTTCCTCCACCATGGCTCCTCTTCAACAACATCTGGGCATCTCCATCATGGCTCCTCCTCCTCCTCCTCCTCCTCCACAAGTGTGTTTCCTCCACCATGGCTCCTCTTCAACAACATCTGGGCATCTCCATCATGACTCCGCCTCCACCTCCTCCTCCACATGGGTACATTTCTGCGACTGCAGCTACTCCTCTTCACACACCTGTTCCTCCACCCTTGTTTGTCACTGAGACAGGGGTGAGGTTGGAGCTCGGGAGACTTTGCTCTGGGAAGGCAGCTGGCCCAGATGGTGTGTGTCCAAGGCTGCTTAAAGACTGTGCTGCCCAACTGTGCCAACCTCTTCACAAAATCTTCAACCTGAGTCTACAGCTGGGGCGGGTGCCGGCTCTGTGGAAAACATCTTGTATTGTCCCGGTACCAAAAAGAAAATGTCCAGCTGAACTAAATGACTACAGACCGGTGGCCCTTACTTCACACATCATGAAAACCCTGGAGCGGCTGATTCTACGTCTTCTGAGGCCTGAGGTCAAAGACAAACTTGATCCCCTGCAGTTTGCCTACAAAGAACACATTGGAGTGAATGATGCAGTACTCTACATGCTCCACCGTTCCCTCTCTCATTTGGAAGAATCTGGCGCTTATGTAAGAATTATGTTTTTTGACTTTTCAAGCGCATTTAATACCATCCCACCCAACATACTCAAAAACAAGCTCATAGAGATGGGAGTGGTTTCTTCCTTTGTCTCCTGGATCACGGATTACCTGACAGAAAGGCCACAGTTTGTCAGGTTGGGGAACTGTTTTTCTGGGACATTAATGAGCAGCACAGGGGCTCCACAAGGGACTGTCCTGGCTCCATTCCTGTTCACATTGTATACAGCAGACTTTAAATATAACT